>JANHQD010000387.1:0-18969 GCA_024721195.1 Marasmius sp. AFHP31
AAATAACACAATGTCTTTTTGCGTCTGAGGTACAACGTTCCACCATCTGTATTACAATACGCAAGAAAAGAATCCCAAGGAAATCACAGAACTAAGAACGGTACGTACATACACACCAACTACAACGACAAAGAACATGGAGCAAAGAAAGTGTACGAGCGGTAGTCGACAAGGTGCAAGAAAGGAGGAAATACAATGAATTGGAATTAAGTATCCGTATCCCAGTGATGGAGGGTCCATCGTCCTGTATTTCCCTCGAAATCAGCCTTCCATCTGTTCATCCTTCACATGGTATAGACGCTTCAAAGCGCAAACAACCACGCGGCAACGACACCCAAAAACACCGACAACCCGTTCAGGTCAGTAGCGATGGCCCCATTACCGCCGCTACCAGTCTGCACGGGAGATCCAGTCGATGATGACAAGTTCGTAGTAGGTTTGGGAGACATCGTCAATGACGACAAAGATGGAACGCTCGTTCCGGTGTTCTGAATAGTGGTCGTCGGTGGTGGTGGCGCGACCGTGATTGACGTTGTCGGAATGGTAACGGCAGTCGTCTCAGTGGAAGTTGGGAGGACGGTGGTGGGAGATGTGGTGGTGCCAGTGGATGTGGGGATTCCAGTTGAGGTTCCAGTGCCTGTGGTGGTTCCTGTGTTAGTTGGGGTTCCTGTGCCAGTGCCGCTTCCTGTGGTACTCGTACCGGAAGTAGTGGCCGGTGGATTGCCTATGAGATCAAAGGAAATGAATGAATGTTTTTTCGGGAAGCCTAGGTTCTAGACTCACTAGTCGAGGGGCCAGTTCCAGTTGCCGAATCTGTTTACGAAGGGGGGTGGGATGAGATTTCCTTGTACCATAACGTTCGAATGTTGCGAAAAACGTACCACAAGAATTCACGAGGGATGCATCCGCCTGAGCTCCTTCATCTGGACCACATGCTGTAGCAATACAACGTTGTGTAGACGACAAGAATGGCCTTGAAGCACAAAGACAGGCCAAGTCGGTCCTACCAGAAGGAAAGAGTCAGCTTCGAGTTTGGTCACTCCATGCAGATCACCCAGAATCCAACCCAGAGCCAAAGAACCATAAATTAGAAAAACCTCAACACTCACGCAGCACACCCTGACGGTCCAACACTAATATCCACACATCCCTGAGCACACGCAGGTAGTCCAACGAACTGTGCTGACGTTCCTACAGCCAGCAGGGCGACAACGATAGCTTGGAATGTCCTGAATGCCATCGCTTGTTTTTTCCTGGTAGTTTGACGTGGGCGAAAGTGAACAAGTTACGTGTAACGCGTGAGGATGACCAAACGGTAAATTTTCTCCGAATTGCTTCCCTTTTTATAGACTCCCTTTGACAGTGTCGGATGGATCAATTGAGAGATTGATGATCACCTGATGGTCGAGCAGCGTGCCAGGGAAGTTTGGGCGGTAGATGGCAAGTCAGCAATAGAACATGCGGGACTAGAACAAGAAGATGCGCACCTAGAAATTTGGGGAATGAGAATGTCGGACTCTGTTTCGTGGGTATCGTCGAACAGCGAACGTTGTGGTTGAAAATGAACAGGCCACGAGGCAGTATTCCGTCCGATTCGGCAAAAGAGCGCCGGGCCGAAATTAGTGCCGGAGTTACCGGGCTCAACGGTGCCACTTCGACGTTCGTTTCATTTCGCCTGAGAGCGGGGGTGGCTGAAATTTTGCATGATCGGACTCAGGTAGGAGGCAGGGGATGGTGGTCATTGAAGCTTCGGGGCTTGCTAGGATTCTCATGTATTCGTGCCATCAAAAACACTCCATATTCTTAAAAATCCACTCGCTAACGAGAAGCACTACTGCCAACTACCTCCATACGCTGAAACATACTCCGGCGGCGCCTCAGGCTGTTCCGCAGCCTCAATCATCTCCACCCTCTGCATTAATAGTCATATCTGCGTCTGCATTGCTAAGAATCTCACTTGGTCGACCCTTCCAACTTCCTCGTCATGAGGCAACTCCCTGTTCTCGATATCTTCCTCGAACTCGGTTTCAGGTCCCCGGGGTTCAGCATTGTGATCACCCGATGCACGGCGTTCCTGTTTCTCAGGTCATCGTTCCTCAAGGTTTGAGTCGATGCTCTCTCGGCCCGAGGACGGAATCGGCAATTTCCCTACCACGTAGGGCTCTATAGGCGGCGGTGAGGAGGGGAGATGCGTATTCGCCTTCTCTATCAACTTCCGTCGCCACTTCCTTCGAACCAAAAGGACTATGATAACAAGTCCTACTAGGGTCCCAACACCTCCAATTACACTTCCAATAATAGCCGTGGTTCTAGGGCTGCTTGTGGCTCCAGTATTAGTTGTGGTTTCATTGGCGGTGCCGGTTTCTATGGTGCCCGTACTGGAAGTAGCGGTAGGCGGATTGTCTGTAGAATTGCGTGAGATGAACGGATATTCTTCCGGGAAACCTGGTACGACACTTACTAGTCGAGGTACCAGCTCTAGTTACCGAATCTGTTCGTCCAAGAGAGGGATGAAATTTCACCACTCCATAGCGCTTGACCGTTGCGAAAAACTCACCACAGTAGTTTTCGATGACATCCGCTTGAGCTTTTTCACTTGGATCACATTCCTCAGCAATGCAGATTTCTGTACCCAACACGAATTGCCTCGAAGCACAGAGACATGACGGGTCAGTGCTATCAAAGGAAAAGAGTCAGCTTCAAGTTCAGCCAGCCCGCGAAAAAATCACCCAGAAATCCATAAGAACCACAAAGAATGACCCAGCACTTACTAATTACACCTAGCCATTTCAGCAAATCCACCCGCACATATCTGAGCACACCCAGGCAATTCAGTGAATTTTGCTGACGTTCCGATAGCCAACAGCCCGACAGCGATACCTTGGAATGTCCTGAATGTCATTCGAGTTTGTTTTTCCTTGCGGTGTAACGTGGATGAAAGCGAGCTTCCCTTTTAATAAACTCCCTCTCACAGGTCGGATGGTGGCTCGATTAAGGGGATGGTGGTCACCTTGGGGTCGAGTAGCGTGCCGATCAGTGATGTTTGTGCGGTAGATGGCAGATAGATCGTTATCATTTGGACTACAATCAGAGGATGGGCACCTGAAAATCCTGGGAGAGCGTCGAACTGTATTTCGTGAGTATCGTCCAACGGTGATTGTGGCGTCCCGTCATCAGATTCGGTAAAAGGGCTCTGGGCCGACATGATTGCTGGAGCCACCAGGCTTGCTTCGACGTTCATTGTGATTACAAGGTCACCATGACTGAGAACGGGAATGGCTAGACCTATCACTGGTTTTGTGATAATGGGGCTCTGATAGGAATCAAGAGATGGTAGGCTGCGATTCAGAGATGGCGGGTTGCAAATCAGAGACGGTGGCTTGCGATTCAGATCGGATGGTAGGTTGGAATTCAGAGATCGTCGCTATGAGTCTCACTGTGCCTCTCACGCTATTCATGAGAAATATTTGAGCGTTGATGAACTTGAACATTTCAGTTCTCATGTATCTACATATACCGCAGATACAGCGCAGAAGCCATGATTGGGCTCCAGTTCGGCTTCAATTCGGAGATGGAGCCGTAGAATAGTCGAAACGCTGGTTCAAGAAGTGGAGATATATCATTGACACGCATCCATTTGTCATTTATTACTGCTTCGAAGAACGCCGCATCTTCAGTATTGGTGCACCTTATGAGATGTAGTAGGTGGGGAAGTAGAACCCCCCCTTCATTGTTGACATATCGCATTCTAGAATTACACCAGCTCTTGAACGAGAGTCGAGCTTCTGCGAACTCGAGTCTCCGCCGGGTACTCGGTACTCACGGGTTTCTTGACAGAAGCTGGATCCCGGTAAGGCTTCAGGGAGGGCTTCTAAAGAATCTGATGTTAGATATGGAGCTCGCTTGTAAGCTTGGAATTGAAGACTGTCCTATATTTACCCTTCGTCGAGCCTCATCATCTCTCTCCTCTCCTCAGCCCTCCCTCGACTTTATATCGCTTTCTCGACGCTTGAATACTGAGTAGATTCTCTCATTGTACGCTGGGAACGATGCGCTTTACTGTCGCACAGAGCATCCTCAACCGTAAACTTTATATATCAACCTCATAGTCCCCGCACATGAATTAATGAATTTGTAGTACAATCGACATGTTCTGCGAATGGTGACAATTTGGTATTTATGCGAGGTCATCTGAATCATAGCGGGACGTGAACCGACCTTCTCGCTTTCTCGATTCCCTACAAAAGTTCAACAGAAGGGCTGCTTGGTCCCGTGTGAACTACTAACCCCACCTTGATCAGCCCGCCACCGTCACGACTGATGCAAGTCCTCTCACAAATCTTGGCACGGACATCCATTCGTAGGACATCGCTGGGTGGAGTCTTGCCTCGAGTTCGACAATGGCCCTCCCTGAGCATGAAGGACGGTGCCCTCACAGTCGACGCCCTCGGGGCCTCTTTTCCATACGTCTGGCTACGCGATTCATGTCAATCCGAGAGGTGCATCCACCCAGCAAACACACAGAAGCTACATCAAACTTCTGATATACCCCCAGAGATCCGACCTACCATTGTGAAACTGGCAGGAGAGAAAGGGATCGCCATCGAATGGCAGGACGGACATCAATCGTTCTTCGATAAATAATTCTTGAAGATACACTCGTCGCCGGAGAATCTGGTCGAGTTTCACAAGGACGTTCCTCGCAAACCATGGAACAAGGACCAGATCACTGCGTCAGACCTCTCTATCGAATACGACGATGTAAAAACTCCCTCTGGTCTTTTCAAGGCCATGAACCAGCTGTGGCAATATGGTCTACTGTTTATCGTGAGTTTCATAGTATCCCCTCAGGGACCCTTTCGTGCCTGATACTTACTTCTTTGCCATCAGCGCGGTGTATCAAATGTACAGACCGACAACGCAACTTGCGAGCTCCGTAATCTTGTCTCCCTCTTCAGCGACATACAGCCTACATTTTACGGAGAACTCTGGGACGTTCAAAACAACTCGGATAGCCGCGAAAATATCGTGTACACAGACCTTAAACTCGTCTTTCATATGGTCCTTCTGTCAGTGGCTTCCCCGCTCGCCCCAGATGTTACCTGTCCAATCAACACTAACACCCACACAATGCAGGTACTTTGCGAACCCACCTCGCTATCAAACCCTTCACTGTCTCCGCAACCGAGTCGAAGGAGGAACCTCCGCTTTCGTTGATGCTCTCAACAGCTGAAGACACTCTCCCCCTCCGACTACAATATCCTCACCCAAACACCCGTACCATTCCAATACGTCAACGGGCGGCCGACATTACCACCAAACGCGTCCTATCATCCAACTCTCTCCGACCACAGGTGATGTGATCGAATATGTCAACTACGGTCCGCCGTTCCAAGCACCGCTCCTACTGTCCACGCCCATTGAGTTCGTTTGAAAAGTGCCTTCAGGATTCTCGCAATATCTATCGATATACGCTGCAGGAGGGAGACGCGGTCTTCTTCGACAATAGGCGGGTATTTCACGCTCGGACGGCTTTCAGAGGCCGTTCACAGGGAGTGAATCGAGGGAACATTAGTCGCTGGTTGAAGGGTTGTTACTTTGAGGAAGACATCATGTGGGATAGGGCTAGGTCTCTCAGATCGAAAGTTCCGACGGTCCCGACATAGCATGCGCAAGCCTGTCTCGTTCCTTTGGCGATGTAAATTTCATCTAGTATGACGGGATTTGAGTTTGTATGGATTTAACTCAGTATTCATAGTGCAACTGCAATAAATTAAGATTCCCCTGGAGCTTGTGATTTTTCTGTCGTCCCCTCAGTGCTAGTGTAGGCAACCGTGCACCTGTGCAGAGCGAGCTAAATAGACGGCGTTGGGCACTGTCGGCCTGAAAGATGAACTCATGAACCCGAAGGCAACTTCACGGCTTGTTAGCCACTTTCGCCACAACTGTGTCGCGTGCGGGTAATGGCTGCTCTCGGAATATGACGGGGAATGCTAATGAGTATCAGAAGGACAGCCCCGGGCGTCCTACGTTAGTAACTATTCTAGATGAAGTCAAGGCCGAATAAACTCCACGGAGCCAGAGTAGGAGGATTAGCTCTAAGAGGCCGACCGCAAATAACGTGGGGATTATGATATTCGATACTACTCAAGCCTTCGAGGCCGCAAATCCTCAAAGATACAGAATCAAATTGACCGGACGAATGCTGGCGTAGGTCAATTGAGCAATTTGAATTCAAAATATCGTCAGTACCCCAGGTCTGTTCGGTGACAACCTTTAGTGTCGGTAGACACGACGAGTTTCCTTCAATAAAATACCTATACGAACAGAGGGATTTGTGGTGTCACCGACGCGTCAAAACGCGTCCAACCACGCTTCGAGACTAAATTCCTTGCAGGGTCACTGTTACCCTTGTCCTTGACACCATCACTACCGATGTCTATATTTAGCCCCTGACACTCAACGCCACTCAGCGCTGAACCTGAATTCGCATCCCGGGGACAGCGGTTAGCTCGGATGAACTCGGAGTGTATACGCTTGATAGACCGGTACTCGGAGGGTTCCCACTTGCGTTGTCCTAGGTGTCTGGTCTTCACAGTGACGTTGGATCCGGAGTCCCGAAAATTTTCGCGTAGTGACACTCGCAAGGGGCGACTGGGACATGTCAACGGACTTCCTTGAAATTCTTGAGACACTAGACTCGACATGGTAACTGCCATAGATGTTCAGGAGACTTTCAAGTTTCGCTTGCTGATCTTTTAGTATGCCCCATGCTTCTGTTGATCTTCAGAGACGAAAAGGACATTTAGGAATAAATCCAATTCACCAATGGCCTGTGGAGTACCGCTTAGGCCTGGCTACGATCGTAGACTGACAGTCACGGTGAGATGTCTCTCGGCGTTCAAAGCGTGACTTTCATCTCCGACATTGCGGTGAATGACTGCGTACTGCGCTCGTAATGAAAATACGCACTGCACATCGTCCGAGAAACTCACCTGACGATCTCGCCAACTCTTCTGTGTAATCCCTTCGTCATGCACTGAATGAAGTTGGCTTCTGTATATTGATTTGCTTTCTCAGGACCGTACCACTCTCGGGCGGAGAGGCGGGAGTGACAGGTGTTTAGAAATGATTTGATGATGGAAAGGGAAGAATTGATCACCGAGATGAAAGGCCTGAAAATAGCACTTTTGTTTATCCTTCTTGGCGGTGGCTAAAACTATTACAAGGCGAGCTTACATTGGCTTCGTTCCGCCTCCGTACGAGTCCTCAGATATGGATATATGCGAGTAATACATGTTCTGAGTAGCTCTAGTATGAATGAATTGGGGGTTGACTGAGTTGGCTGTCAGCGTGTATACGTGTGAGGTTGGAGAAGAAAGGTCATGATTACGTAGTTGAACTAGCTAGCAAAGCGATCAACATTACATAACGTGATCATACGATCCTAAATTTCAAAATTTCCACACGGTACCCCAGCCTGGTTATATAACCCAACCGTGTTAGGTCCCCACAGTTTTGTTTCAAGGGCCCCTTCCTTTCTTCACGACCACCACCACCAAAACACTGCACACGACGCCGATAACAATGTTTTCCACCAAACTCGTCGCTTTCCTCGCTCTCGCGGCTGTCGCTGTCCACGCCCAGGAAACTTCTGGTAGCGCTACTGTTACTGGCACTGGCGCTGGCACTGCGAGTGGCTCTGCTACTGGTACTGGCGCTGGTACTGTGTCTGGCACTGGCACTGGTACCACCAGCGCCGCTCTCCCTACTGGAAGTGGAACTGCCGGGATCTCCCAATGCATCATCGATTGTATCACACAGGCGGGAGCGGAGAATAACTGCTCACCGTACGCACCATGTTTGGTCTGATGTTTCACCGACGCAAAGCTGACCTCTTTTTGCTCGCAGCATTACTAACCCCCAATGTGCCTGCACCAACACCGCCTTCCAACAGGCAGCTGACACATGCTTGAAGGCATCCTGTACAGCTGAAGAACAGCAAGCTGCTCTTCAACTTCAAGCATCGCAGTGTGGTGCAGGTGCGTGACTTTACACCGTTGATTATGTCTATCCTCACGGGCTTCTATCCTATAGTAACTGGCAGCGGCTCCGGAAGCGGAACTGGTACCACCACCGGCACTGGCACTGGCGGTGCAGGAACTAGCCCTACCGGAAAGCCCACCAGTGGCCTCAACACCGGCACCTCCAACGGCGCCAACCAGCCCACCAGCTCTGCCGGTGCAGGCAACGGTGGCAACGGTGCTGCTTCCGCCTTTGGTTCCACCAGCTTTGCGGCTGTGGGTGTTGCTCTCGCTGCCGCTGTCGTTGGAGGTGTCGCTGCCCTCTAAACGTCATGTCGAAAATCAGACCCTCCTCCCTTACCACCACCACATTCGACTATCATGGTAAAGGATTTGGAGGAAAATCGCGTTTATTATTGTGGTTAGGACAATTACTTTCAAGTTGTTTTCGTGTTCGGACTGTGATCACTCTCTTTGAACATTCGGTAGTTATTGTTGTCGTGCCGGTGTTTCTCGTCGAGAATCTTTTTGGGACACTCTCAAGTAACAAAGTACCTTAGCCTTGTTTAACTGTTACCCACCCTCTCGTTACCCCCGATATTCGATGTTGAATTGAAGATGGATTATATCCTTGTACTCGTTTTTGGCCCATTTGGTTTTCCACACGAACTGTCACTCGTGACTCCGGTAGGCTTCGCAGGCGTTGGATTCATTTCGGGAGGCTATTTCAAGCTGTGGAAAGGATGACATGGTCCATGTTGAACACGGGTATCGCATGTCTTCCGCAACCGCGGCTACAGGATGAATGTTTTCTGTTCGATTTTCTCCGTTTTTCGGGTTCCTTGAGCGTAAGTAGTGCCTGGTGCCCCTTCCATAACTTCGACAACGTCCGCTCATCTCGCAATAGTACATTTCAGCTGTAACAAATCGCTTGTGGGGTACTCACTAAAAATTTTGCAAGGCCCGTGCGTGAGAAGTTCAGCTGTTTGCGGACGGGCCGGGAGGTCCGTCGAAGATGCGTCCATGGTCTGACTCTTCCCGACTCTCATGTCCGTTCATGTGTGCGAGCCTGAAGGTATCTTTAGGCTAATTGGGCGCGAGTTCAACAAGACGGGAAGATCAAACGGTTTTTATTTCACCTTCGTCCTGAGCCCCTGAAGGATGGGTACTTACGATTCAAAGGTCATCACGAGCCATCCGTCTCAAGGAAAATCACTCACTTTAATACCACAGTGCAGGGACTTATATACTCTTCGGCGAAGAGTCGAAGGTTTGCAATTATAATCACTTTGGGCCAATCAAACACAGCACGTCAAACTTCTCAATGGTCTTGACGGATATACTCATGTTGACGAGTTGAATGGGCGACCGAGGGCGTGCAGTGTACATAACCCAGTCAATCAAATTCAATAACCTTTGTGAAAATACCTTTGATCCTGGTGAGCTCCTTCGCCCTCCCGTCCGGTCGCTATCTCATGTTTTCGGCTGCAGTTTTCATCGATGAGATTCGCTTCTCGCTTACTGGTACTTTCTCCGGCCACCTTTCTCGACCGACTTATCTATTCGTTCCACCTCTGCCCGCTGAGATGATCAACAACGCACCCTGCGTGCGGTGTCCTTGTTCTGAGCCCTTGTTCTACTGGTCTCTCGATTGAGAGGGTAAAAAACGCGTTTTTGAGGAGGACTGGGAGAGGTATTCGATACCTCGGCTGAAAGTTGAGATGTCTCTGGGCTCTTCATGGCGTCCGTGAGATTATGGGTGCGTTCGTTATTACCTGGCCGCGAATGGCTACGATTTCGATGGGAACAATGTGCTCGTGGGCATGGATTTGCTGAGTTGTTGCATGGTCAGTGTTGCTTTTGACTCTCAATGTCGTCAATCGGAAGACCTGATTTATACTATGATAGGCGACACTCTCGATGCTCAAGCGGACGGTTCACAAGAGTTGTAAAGTATTTTTCGGAAGGACTCGAGTTCACGATTGACGAATCCGTCTATGTTCGCTCTTGTGGGCGTCCCGACGGAAGAGCCTGTCGTGTGTGCGTCGGCGCGACGTAGATGAGAACGTCGACAGTGACCGAGTGGGTGAAGGGGCTTTGGAAGACGAGTGATATGTTCTCTTTGGACTTGTTTGATTCAGCGGCTTCTGATTGATGACCATTTTCAGGAAACTTCGTCGATTCTCATTGCTCAAGGAGGACAATTTGGCAATTCCCGGACACCGAGTAAGGATTTCGAAAACATGGTCTTTCGTCGAAATTTGATATCGTACATAGTGGCTTTGGATGGCTCTATCGTCTGACGAACACCTTACGAGGACACGCTTGGTATTGCCCCAGTTATTGTCCAGACCGCTAATTGTACGTAGGCAACTACATCGTCTACCGTCAAATCTTCGATGTAGGTCAAGTAAGAGGGGATCAATTCATCCATAGTAGTGAAGGGCATCAGGGTAGAGGCTTGAGTTTGGGCGGCAATTTACGAGATCTATTGAATAGGACGCTTTTTTGACTACTGCGGGTGGGAGACTGGGGAAGTGGCTGAAATCTGTGTCATTCGTACGAAAGTTTCGGAGATGACGAAGTGACGATAGTCTGATATCCTAGTATCCGAAATCTTACCTGGTGTATATATTTGCGTGAGTGCCAGCCATAGGTTAAGCATCATCTCCTCTTCGTGAAACGCCTCAACTGTTCGCCACCTGAGATGGGACCTTCACAGAAAACCTACAATATCATTGACGACGTCAAGTTCTTCTTCACCGATACAGGTGCACCCCCAAACTCGAACGATTACACGACCCTCGTTGCCATACACGGTTTGGGTGTCCCAGGAGGTCCGTATGTTACTTCCAAGTGGACCGCGCCATCTAGTAACTCCCAATCACATTTTAGCCACTTTCGAGCGTATTCAATCACACGCTCATGCTTACAACCTCCGTATCGTTGCTCTCAACAGACGTGACTACGCAGGCTCATCCCCAATCTCGGACGAGGAGCTTGCAGCGCTCAGAGGCAAAGATGAACCTCTCGCTCGAAAGTTCTTTGATAACATGGGCCTACACTTGGCCCTGTTCATAAGAAAGTTAATTGAGGAAGAAGACATCCCGCCGATCTTGGAACCGGAGAACGGGAACAGAAGAGGTGGTATTGTTGTCATGGGCTGGTCTCAGGGAACTATGACGGCGATCGCACCATTTGGGAGTCCAGGGAACATGGGCGAAGCCGTGTACCAGGTTCTCAAGAAGTATGTAAAAGACCTGATACTCTATGGTAAACTATCTATAACCCTCGTTTCTTTCGCCTCAATTCATGATTGATAATACTTTCAGATCCTCCATTCAGCTCCCTTGGCCTATCCCCTTCTTCTAGCATCAACACCAGGAATTTATATTTCCCAGGTACGGACCCAAGCCTACAAGACCCCGTTGAGAGAACTGTGAAGTTCGCCGAATGGGTCGGTTCCTATTTTCATTACAACTGGCGCGACGGAATTCCTACTATAGAAAGTATCGAGGAGACTGGGTTGCTCAAGCGGACGGTGCGAAGCACTGCTGATTTATGGACGGAAAGCGATTTCGGGAGGTACACGGATTCAAAGCCGACTTCGGGAGCTGAAATTGCTATGTAAGTCTGGGGGTACATTCGAACAGACGCGAGATTATCTTGTTGACCATAATTCTTCCTTCAACAGCTTGGGTTGGTTGAGCATTGTGAACGAACTGGCGCATAATGCCCTATTTGATGAGAAGACCGCTTCATCCTTCTTCCCCAAGCTCTCAATCACATATCTATACGCTCCGTGCTCTACTTGGATGTGTATTGTCGGGTACACCGAAACCAAAAGACTGTACGGGGAGCACATTGAACGGAACGAAGGAATCCGGCCAATCAGGTTCGTTGAGCTGCAGGGTGCCAACCACTTTGTGAGTAATCTACTCCGCTCGTTTTTGTCCGTATATGGGAGCTGATCGAGTCGACAGGAGCACTTTACCAACCCGAAGGAGTTCTTGCAGACAGTCAAGTCGGTCGTAGCATAGAAACATGGGGATCTTGAACGTGCGAGCGTGGAACCGGAAGGAAAACAGGGAAAATTTGCCTGAGAATGGTGCGGTTCCTTTCATCGATGTTGTCACGTAAATACGATATATTATCAGTCCGTCTGATAGCTGGAACGAGTACGAAGAGGATGGCTTATGGTCTGTAGAGGGTATTTTTGCAAGAACAGGGCCGCTGAGCAAGGTAGATCAATACTTTTGACTCTTGAAGTAATTTTCGAGGGGTCTGGGACCCTCGCTAATGAGCTCGACAGATCTAGCCGTGTTGGATCCGTTATCCGCATGATGCATCTCAGCCCGTGAAGCCAAATCTGAGCAGTTAAGTGACCAAGCTGGGTTTCGCGACCGGTGAAAATGTTCCGAAGGATTGCTGAGACTTGCGGCCTCGTTCATCAACGAATAGCTCGTGCCAGAGAAAAAACAAGATTAAATATGATGCAGGGACCGTTTGGGTGATATCGCGGAGGTTATTTGAGTGCTGTAAGTTCGGCATGGACTGAAGTGCTGCGATCATGGTGGTCGCTGCCAAGTGGAGGCCCCAGCCGGCCCGTAATGGGAAGTTTGGTTGGGTCGGAGATGGTCCGATGATCCGGCAAAACCGCCCCGAATAAGAAGGCGCCGGTCATGATCAGCTTGACCGTTGAAGGTTGACGCGCTGACGGCCTTGGACCAGCTCTACCAGCTCACCAAAATACCTTATGCCTTGGACCACGTCGTGTTCCTCCTCCACTGCTTTTTCATGTTGCCAAAACAATGAATCGGCCTTCGGATCCCAAACTCTATCTCACGTTAACTTGTAGAATCGGCCTCGCCTGCCCAAAATTTCAAGCCAAATTCAGCGACCTGTCAAAGACTCATGCAGGGCTGGCCTGAGACCCAGTCAGAGAAGCTGAATGCATTCACTGCGCGATGAGGGCTGGTTTTCACCCATGCTGAACGCTTTCGAAAGGCATATCTTAAAGGTGTGCCACATGTCTTCGTTTCTCTCTCTTTGACGTTTATCGGAGTGCGATATCTAAGTTCTTCGTGGATTTTCGCAACATAACGAAATCACCAGTTCCATCACGTCACTAGAGATGTCACGAACATACGCCACTTTTGTCTCCCTGGATGTGAGAGAGAGATAGTGATAGGGGCATTATTGTTATTGATGACCTGCCACTAGCTCAACATTGATATAGAGATACGCCGACGTTACTTTGTGAAACTTTGGCTGGAGGAAATTGAACTGGTGGTCCAGGAACTTCCGAAGACTGAGCACCCATTTCGGAAACGCGTCAAGACGAAAGTCGATCGTACCATGAAGAGGTTCTATACTGCTGAAATTATCTACTTTCGCGACCGGATGTTCACTCCAATCAATTGGAGCAGGAGAACAAAGAAGATAAGGATGATATCAGATGGTACGTCTGCAAACCGAGCCTCAGAATAGCGGATCATATTGACAAGGTTTTTCAACATAGAAGTGGGTAAACGATATTTTTGTCTGCTCACACGTAGGTCAGATCATCCAGTGTTCCTGAACCACTCCTGATATCGTAGTTTGCAGCTATTGCCTCAAGGTTCTGGATTAGCGAGGTCAGACATGCCGCCTTCCATCCTACACGATATTACGATACTTCCAGTTTGCCACCCGATATTTGAAACACAAGACTTGACCTCGGGTTTAGCATCTGGATGGAGTCGAACTCGCGAACCGATATTACGACGAGAATTTTACCTACCTCAATCCCTTCCCTCCCTATGACTCCAAGGAGAGTGACAGATCTGTTCTCGGTACGTTAGATTTCCGATGTTATCTTGTCGCGTCAGCCTGATTTTGCGTTTCGCCGGTATTCATCAGAGGAGTTTCTTTTTCCCTGTAGCTCCCGAGAGGCAGACCGACGACTCCAGTCCGTGGCCGATTGTTAACTATGCAGCCATCCGGATCCACTCACGAGGTGATGTTGTTGGAAGCTTGTTTCGTATCGGCCTGGTACATGACTAAAGGCTTAACATTGTGGGCCAATTAGTCCGATTTTTTGACGAATAAATTCAAGGCAGGCTCAATGTCGTGATGCATGAAACTGGGCGCTATAGTCGCTAGTGTTTCACTACAGTTCACTACCCACCTTGTTCGGCGACCGCGTTGCCCACGTTTGTACGCGGGGCTCGGGCTGTGTTGTGGCCCCTCGCCGATAGGTGACTATCGTATTCGTGTATAAGGTTTGTCTTTTCCCTTCGATCTTGTCATTATCCTCCTCAGTGAATCACCTTGAACCAGCACCCGTCCATCAATCAACATGGTCCTCTCACAGAAGTCTTACCATGTCCTTGATGATACCAAATTATTCTTCACCGATTCAGGCGCCCCTCCGAATTCGACAGACTACACAACGCTTATCGCTATTCATGGTTTTGGTGTCCCAGGAGGTACGTAGTATCAGCATGTTCTCTTGAAGTAACACACCATCTAACAATACTTACTCCGTTTTAGCGACTTTCGAAGCAATCCAAGCGCACGCCCATCCATTCAACCTCCGTGTCATTGCTCTCAACAGACGTGACTACGCCGGATCATCCCCAGTATCTGATGAGGAACTCGAAGCACTTGAAGGCAAAGACGAATCTCGCGCTCGAGAGTTCTTCGATAACATGGGACTGCACCTGGCACTTTTCATCAAGAAATTCATCGAAGAGGAAGGCATCCCAGCGATCTTGGAGTCCGAGAATGGGAGGGGAAGGGGCGGTATTGCTGTAATGGGTTGGTCTCTAGGAACCATGACTGCCGTTGCACCGTTTGGGAACCCTGATATCATGCGCGAGGATGTTTATCAGGTGCTCGTGAAGTATGTTCAGGGTCTAATACTTTATGGTGGGTTCTTCGCGTTCGGATCTGCCTTGATTATATGTATAACAGTGCCTTGAATTTAGACCCTGCATGCAGCGCTCTTGGATTGTGGCCACCTTCTAACGTGAACGCCGCCAAGTTGTATTTCCCGGGGGCAGACCCTGGCGTGAAAGGTCTTGTTGCCTACAAGGCGTTCATCGAATGGGTTGGCTCCCATTATCAATATACCTGGAAGGATGGGCTTCCCACTCCTGAAAGCATCGAGGAGGCTGGTTCGCTCAAACGGACACAAACAAGCGTGGCCGATTCTTGGACTGAAAGCGACTTCGAGAAGTATACCGACCCGAAGCCAACGACACGAGCTGATGCGGCCATGTAAGACTAGCTAGTTCGAACGTAAGGTTAACACACTGATTATCAACCTTCCCACAACAGCTTTCCCTGGTCAGGTATTGTGAAGGAAATGGCGCAGAAGGCTCTCTTTGACGAGAAGACCGCTTCGTCGTTCTTCCCCAAACTCTCCATCACTTTCCTATATGCCCCGCACTCTATTTGGATGTGTCTCTTCGGCTACACAGAGACCAAGCGACTATATGAGGAACATACTGGGCGGAATGAAGCTATTCGTCCCATCAAATTCATCGAGCTGAACGAAGGTGATCACTTTGTGAGTGCCTACTTTCGTTCATACTTCATACTCGAAGGTTGATTGAAAATACTAGGCACACTTCACACAACCTGAGCAGTTCCTTCAGACAATCAAACCGGTTGTCACATAGGGTCAATGGTAAAAGGGTGAATTAGGCTCCAGAGAGAAAGATCGCTGGACGATAAGGGAAATAAGAAGTTGCACAGAAAACGCTCGTTGTATCGGACTTGGTTGAGACACCGCAGAATAGGTGTAATCGAATAAATGATCTATTTTGATTGCCCTTCTACCTCTATCACTGATAACAAAGGTTACCCGTCGAGTTTATTCCCAAAGCAGGGAGACCCGGTTACGCCTCAGTCGTACATATATAAGTGGGCTTCGCGTCGTATCGTGAGATCCCTCTCGCCTGATTACTACTCGCCATTTTTGAACTCGAACATGGTTCCAATTCCAAGTCTACAGAACACCTACCACGTTCTCGGGGACATCATATTTTCCTTCACAGATACACGCGCCCCTCCAAGTTCACAACGCTCATCGCTACCTACGGCTTTGGCTCCCTGGGAGGTCCGTATGTCGCCCCAGGGTGCATCACCACGTCCGTTGACTTCCATTTCAGCGACTTTCGCGAAACTGCAGTCATTAATCCGCACCTACCTCCGCATAGTAGCTACGTGATTATGATTATGTCGGCTTTTCTCTGGTCTCTGACGAGAGGCTGTCGGTCCGCGGTGGGAACGATATATCTCGGGAATTTTTCGATACTATGGGTGTACACCTGGCACCGTTCGTAATGAAGCTCATCGAAGAGGAAGCTGTTCCATCGACCCTGGCATCAGAGCATGGGAAGTCAAGAGGTGGGATTACTGTTAAGGGATGGTCGCCGGGCGTGGCGATGACTGCAATTGCGCCATTTGCGAATTCGGGTAATGTGGACAACGCCACCTACCTGGTGCTGGAGAAGGAGGTCGAGGACCTCATCCTATATGGCACGTTCATCCCCCCCTTTTGTCTATGCTTCACCACTAACATGACTATATTGTGGATTCAAATCCTCCGTGCAACGCTCTTGACCTATCAATACCCTTGAATATCTACGCCCGTAAGTTGTATTCCCCGCGAGGAGACTTCGGTTTAAAAGGCCCTCTTGAACGATTCAAGAAGTTTCTCGAGTAGGCGAGCTCTTGGTATCACTACGCCACATAGAAAGGAATATCGATCGCTGGAAGCATTGAGGAGACTGGATCACTCAAAAGAGCAGAACGATGCACGACCGACTCGTGGGCCAAAAGGGATCTCGATTACTATACTGACCCAGGGGCGACGGCGCGAGCTGATATCGCCGTGTGAGTCTCGCCATTGAATAATTATGGCTCCTCTTTGACGGGGCCCATAAATTGACTTACTTTCACTTTCAGACCCACCTGGTCAAATCTCGTGAATGAGACTACGTCCAAGGCCCCCTTTGACGAGAAGGCTGCCGCTTCATTCTTCCCAAGCTCTCGATCACGTATTTGTATGCCCCGCATGAATCGGCTTGGAGGTCTGCGCTGGGATACATTGGGACAAGGAGATTGTACAAGGCATGTGTCGAGCACAATGAAAATATTCGTCCCAAGTTCATTGAGATGGAGGGCACTAACCATTTTGTGGGTACCTCGTTTCGTTCAGTGGAGTCGGAGGTTTGATTATGATGGGTGGGTACACTTTGCCAGAACAATTACTACAAATTACGAAAAAGGCCATCGCCGACATGTAGGACGGCAATCAGGGGGGTAAATGTAGGTTATAGAGAAAGAAAATGTGACGGAACCACGAGCAAGCGCGGGCCCGCAGACTCAGAGCATGCGCCTCGATTGGGAAGGGAAATTATACATGGAAATCGCGTATCGTATGAGTAGTGGACATCAATAAGACAATTACTTGGGTCAAACTCAAATGAGATGGCGGGGAGGCTCTGCGTTAGGGTTTGAAGGGGATGCTATTCCCGATCTTTGAGCTTCGAACCGCTGTCGTTGTTCAGCTTCGAAACGTTCCCGATCCATTCGATGCTGAGCCAGTTTCTGTGTACGTACGAGAAAGATCAGTCCTTTCCCATTAACAGTAGTTCAAGACGAAATGACAACACACCTCCTTCATGGATTGGACTGTAGTCATGAGCATATCGAGCGAGGCTTCCGATAGATCAGTCACCTACACATGGCATCAAATAAGTAGGGTTTCTACGAGAATCTGTGTGCCATCGAAACTTACTGTATCTCCTACATGCCTGCCAACTTCCTGAAGGCGAGCACGGTCTACGTCCCACTGTTGGGTCCCGGAGGTGGCATTTAAGCTGGAGTTGGCGCCGGCGGTTCCAGAAGCTTCAATATGACGATTGTAAAAGCCTGAGCCTCCATCACGGTGCCATCTTTGTTGGTGATGTTTTGACCACCATGTAGCAGCTCCAGCGCCGACAACAAACCAGAAGAGACGAGGGCACATGGTAAGGGGTGTGAGCGCTTTGGGTGTTGGAACTTGAAAGTTGAACGAGGTTGTTCGATGATCTGGCAGCAACTTGTAAGAAAGCGAGCTATTTATCTTACAGAGTCCCGAAGCGCAGCGAGGCAACGTTTTGAGTCGGCTGGCATTCGGCAGGTATCTGACGTTTCTGACGAGGACTTTCGGATGGCCTGCGGAAGGATTGTGGTGGAAATGAACCGCGAACTTGACGCGTCATGGCGGCCATAGTTCCGTGGGAACAAGCACTACTGGCACAGCCTAATTTCGGCTGGCAGAAATTAGAGTTTACACACGTGAAATCGGCTGGCCGAAGGCGGCCCTGTCCCCAAATGAATTGATACTCATTCGATTGAGAGAAACAGCGGCCGTCGGTTCGCAAACACGAGCCATATTTGAATGAGAACAAGCCGAGTATCGGCATGCAGCAACATGAGGTAGAATCCGGCGGCCAGGCCGTCTCTTTGTCTGTCGACACACCAGATTTCCGCCAGTCAGATTAAAATACACGATCATAACTTGATGAAGGCATGATCCTCGTGTCGTTCTCGTGTAATGAGTACGGACATGTTGGTGTAAAGTAGTACTAGTTACAAATATTCTACATGGCATTGGATAGCAGTCAAGATAGCGACGACGACGGGTTAGGTACCAGTGTTCAAGCGTACAAGTGTTGAAGAATGTTGATGGTGGCCAAAGGGATGGCCCCAGTGATATGCATCCAAGCGTGGTCAAAACGCTCCCGGTGCGCCGTGTAACCTACAATATAACTCGTCAAGGCCGAAGAATAAAGCGGATAAGGTACTCACAGTTGCAAAATGCAGTATGGCGAACGAAGCCTTGCTGTTCAATCATCGCGGCGTGAATAAGACCTTCTGCGCGCGAGAGTAAGCAAACGCACCAGAT
>JANHQD010000389.1:0-15899 GCA_024721195.1 Marasmius sp. AFHP31
CCCACCCATTGAACCGGCTGAACATGACAACTCTTCCCCTGACCTCTCCGATATTCGGCACACGATCCTCCAGGTAGAACATACCCAACCCGCCGGGACTCGCAGCAATCTCATCGTGAACTGCCCTCGAAAAGTCCTGTTGAGATGTGTTTGCGTAGTCCTCCTGTTTGATTGACATGACCACAGTCTCGCGGGATGACGTCTCCGAGATGAGGAACGCGTGCAAAATCGCGAGGATGGCTGCGAAAGGTGATCGTTGTGGATATACACCGTGGTAGGCAATGAGAGCCCCCTTAATGAGGGAAAGACGAATGTCGAGGACACGGATGCCAGATTCCAGTTGGACATTTAGAGGGGTTTCGAGGGTTTGGCATTGAGATATAGGCCAGCCGTAGAATGCCATGCTAGATTAGAATGTGTCAGCAAGAGAATAAGAGTATCTTGGGAGATTCAGACGTACGTATCGTGAGTTCCGGGCAAGAGCACTGACGAGAGTGGTACACTGTCGGGGATTTCGGAGAGGAAAGCAGCGAGGTTTCGACGCGGAAATATAGCTACTTGGTAGTGTTTCTTCGCTACCTGCACAGAGAGTGGTCAGAGAGCAAGTCAATGAGTTCCGGGTCATAACTTACCTTTGTGGAATACATTCTCCAAGGGCACTCCTCCGGAACTTTGACAACTTGCCATGTTGACCCCAATGAAAGCGAGATCTCGGTCACTGGACCAACAGCCGTGATATCATCTGCCTCTACCTCTCCTTCCTTGCTTCCATGCACACCAGAGCTCGAAGAGAAGCGCAAGTGTCGACAACAACGTTTCGAAATGTCGGTCGTAGTGGGGAACGACGGTGGGGAGGTCACTTTCTCCTGGAACGGAGCAGTGCGAGATTTAGACTCCCAGGAGCATGTCAATTCTTGATCTGTGAGGTTGAGGAGCGTTATTCTGGGCATTATTGCAGTAGGACAAGGACAGACAGGGCGGGGCGTTGAGCACGCAAGTCAGGTGGTGGGAGTACGTCTTCAAGCAGCCTGTTAAAAATAGGCGCCTGACTCAGTATCTCTTTCTGACACGGCCATTTTGGGATCCTTGCGTTCATGGACCATCGTCTTTAACTTGACGAGAGGCCCAGACATGACTATTCCTCGCTTGATTATATGACTGGCTGAATGCGGAGCCTCGTCGTCTCACTCGACCACACCTTGGGCCACGGAAACTACTCTTTTCCTGGACCAGGAGCCCAGCTATCACGGTGCACCCACGAACACGAGCACGCAGTGCCATTACCCGAGATACGATGCTGGGATTGTTCTCAACAGCGGGAACCTTCGCATCGCTCATATAGGCTGGAATCGAGATGATATACTAACTCTGGGACTCATTTCATGATACCTTTCGTTTCCTCGATGCGAAGAACGATGGCATCCTTTTCGACATACCGTCATAATACTTGGGCCTTAATATTGCAGTATATCGACTCTGACGTAGAAGAACAGAGACAGGAGAACGGGAAGATACTTGAGAGAGCTTCGGTGAGCACCTACTTTTGTCCACGTTTCTTCCGTAATGATTCTCAAACTAGGACGCGAATTTTGAGATAGCTGCCTTATCTCTCAGTAGCTCATGGGGAGCTGGTCAGAGCCTGTCACGAAAATCTTGGGTCTGCAGCCCCAGAGCAGTGTTATACGAACTCGTTTGCCTTGCACTCACCTCTCGCCGGTGTCATTCGTACAATCGACCCACGATCCCGTCTTCGCCTTTTGAGCACCCAATGCAGCTGAATTGTACCTACGCGCTACAGCCTGCAGACTCCTTCCCAACTCGCAATCTTCTCTCCTTGCCATAACACTTGGTTCCAATGACTATGGCATAGATCTGAGCGTAGAGCTTACAGCCGTTGAAGCGAGGCGGAGCAGACGCAAAAGAGCGATAACGATTCATATGAACAACTCATACGGCATCGAAATCATTTCCGTAACATTCCCAATCTTCGACCTTCCTCCATGCAACTCGTAATCTCTGGACGTCGGAGGCGGACGAGTATCTGTTCTCCTCCGTTCCCTCGTATCTTTCACCTAAACATCCTTATCTATCTGTGTGGTACACTCCGCGGCGAATCTCGACGCACAGTAGTCGAGAGTTCCTTCGCGCGCTCTTATCCTGAGATCAACTGAAATGATCGGACTGCGTGACTCTCAGCCTCAGGACGTCAATATTCAACTTGTCTCTTGTCAAGGGCCAACCTAGACACGTAATGGACTCCCACCTCCGAAAGGTGTAGAACAACCGCCAATCCTGCGCCTACCTCGTCCACTATGAACTTGTCGCTTAGCTTTCCGTATAGGCTTGCGGGCGTCGGGCGTCGGACGTCTGGCTTCGGCTCTGGCTTTGAACACCGAATCTACCGACTCCTAGTGACGAAGTTTCGAGGTTGAGTTGCCTCAAATGGCCGCTTTCCTGATGTCCCTTCGTATCCTCGGTTTTATGCCTCGGGGAGGTCAGTACGCACGGGAAGTAAGGTCAGGGGTAGAGTGGTCAAAGCAGCAGCGCTGTGAAGATTCCCGCGGTGGTCCGGGCCCTCTAAACGGCTACTAGACTACTCCTTCCCAGCCCTCAGCCCTCAGCCTCTGGCTCTAGACTCTCCATCGTCCCACCTTCCTTATCTCGAAACCAAGCCCCCTCCATTCCTCGACCCCGCCCCTCCCCCGAAATGCATCTAGAATCTAGAATCTCGAATCTGAATCACCCGAGCCACTCTTGACTTTTTTGGGGTTTAACCTTTGACTTTGAGTCTCGACCTCTCGTCGCTCGAGCTTCCTCGACAACCGTACCTTTTGACCAGATCTCAAGTCTGAGTCTCGGCCTCCCCAGTCTTTTTTCCAAGCGAAAGACGAGACGAGTCTAGTGCCTCGCAAATCCTTTCTGCTTGGGGGCTCGGCTTGATGTACATATGGAGCCACAGTTACTTTTGGACTTTGGCATCATCATCATCGAACATGAATCATCCTGGTCGGTCGATCCCCACGACGAGTTTCCCAGGGTCGGAAGATAGCCGGTTGTTCGGAATACTTTCCGACTCGGGGGAGGAAACATTTATGATCTTACGAAGAGTCAGGACCAAGCACCAAATCGCAAAAAACCAAGAAGATGCCAACGTGCGCCGATTTATTCGACCGTCGAGTCGTCATATACGCCGAGGCATTATGGCGTCCGCACTGCGCAGTCAGAGAAATAAACGAGGGTTCTTTCTATCGAGAGTTCCATCGGGGCACCGTGTGGGATCAATATCGCTCATGGCCATGACGAGACGAGACTCTTCGTTTCCATTTCTCTTGATTCCACCGCTCCCCGGGGGCGGTGACGCGTTCCCTCGTTATTATGCAGCCATTAAAACCAAGTCCCAGCTTGCTTACACACACCTTTTTTCGTCGTTCGCCCTGGATCCGGAGTCAGAACCGACCACGCTTACCCTTCTTTAGTTGCTCATCGCGGTTGGGGCTAAACCAATCTTACCCGCTTTGCTGTTTATACTCTGTTGAAAATTATGTATGTACCCCATCAAATCGACGGGATTCCCTCATTAATCGAACTCAGCTCTTCCTCTTCGTAGCTCGTAGGACATCTCATCACTTGCTTCTACAGCAACATCTCGTTGACGGTTGCTCAGTTGTTAATGTCCCCCCCCAACTCTCGAATCCTTGATTTGTGATCGTTGTGCAATGTGCCTGCCGCTACCGACTCGCCGTCGCTGAACGGTAAGCGCTAAGCACTCTTGGCCAATTCAGATGTGCTGATGTTTGATGTGTTGCTGTCTAGAGTCCTACGCCAGACGCAGACGCCGTCTCCTCTGCCCGAGCGTTCTATTCACTCGTCGCTGATGAACAAATGAACAGCTGGACTAGGACAGAGGGAGTCTAAAGTCATTACCTGTACATGTAGGTTCTGGTCTTGGCTAATGGAGTCAGAAGGGTTCCGGATTGAGGATGGTGGTGTCGGACCTCGCGATGATGGTGGTGTCTGGTGTCTGGTGTCTCCTGGTCTGAGTTTGACGCTCAAGATAGTGGTGGTGGTGGTGGGTGGTGACGCGGCCCCATGATGATGAGGGTACGGACGAACTCCGACTCTGTATGTATGGGGCTTACTTAGTAGCTTAATCTTTTCTCGCTCTAGTACATAGCTCGAGTCCCCACCTGGTGACTTGGGGGAGAGGATCGCTGTTGTTTAATCAGCAATTAGATTATTTTTTTCGCACCAACTCCACTCGGAGTGAAAGAGCTCCTTGGCTTTTTTTCTTGGACTATTCACTAGGGTTACTATGCATTTAGGGTCGCTAAAACGATATTAATGGGTAATGAGTTGTAACTTGTTCTTCGGGTTCGCTCGAGTCACCAGGGACAAGGCTCAAGGGGTCAAAAGTACGTGAAGTCGCCACAGACAATTCACAAATTCGTTCAAGGCGTTCAAATGAACGCCTTGACGCGCCAATGTTTCTTGACACACCACATACAAAGGAAAGGGGGAAGTCGAGGAATTTGCCGAGTCACTAGAACGTACCTGAGTTCAATAATCGGGAAATCGGAGGCGTTTCAGTGACCTTTGCGCACTGAATCCAGGCGGTGGTTAATTGGGGTTCCTCTGACGAGCTCCCCTTGCTGTACTCACAAATAGGTTTTTACACAACTCCACGATTGGGGGTAGCAATACACCGGCTTATCTCCTGTGTCGACGTCAATAATCAGTTTGTTCTCGAAGTCCCCGGCGCATGTTCAAGGGCCCTCGGCTTCGTTTCCAAGTAATCAGCTTCAGGACGAGCGACGGGTGTAGCCTTGCGAAACCTTCACGTTTCTGTAACTCAGTGGTAGCAACGAGTCTTTGTGCGTACTAGCATCACCTTGAAGCCCCGTGTTCGACCCACGCTGTGGAGCACTATTAAACAACGCTTTTCAATTGCCAGTGAGATATGTCTTCTATGCTCTCTTGACGCGCGACGCGTCTTGACACCACATACATACTCGGTAACAAAGGAAAAGGGGGGATCGAAGTCGAGGAATTTGCCGAAGTCAACTTCGACTAGCTAGGCTGCTTGATCGTAACTCGTAAGTAACCGATGTTTTCGTCCCAAGCTCGGTACCTGAGATCAATCAAACTGACTGTTCGAAACTGAGCGAGTTGGGGGGTTGACTAGTGACTAAGTGACCCCGGCAAGAGACCCAGACTCAGTGGCGCCGATTTAGGAGATTAAGGCGCTTTGCTCTTCGTCCGTATGAAGTCTGGCTTCGAGAGACTGCATCAGTCGGGCGCTTGAAGGCGCTAACGGTCAAGGGTGGGGATTAATTAGGGCTCTCTGGCAAGGCTTTGAGAGGGGGGGGTAATCTCAGCGCTAGCGCTCACAAATCACCCCTTTTGCTGAGAGTCAGGCTCCGCCGAGCGGGGGGTAGCAATAGACCGACTGTCTAGGCTTAATCTTCTGTCTTCTATGTGTCGACGTCAATATCGCAGACGACTACTAGTAGTAGTTTGGGTCTATTTCTTCAACGTCTTGATGCACCGGCGCATGTTCAAGGGGCCCCAAGGCTGACTCGCACGTCTGGTTTCGAGAATGAACAAGGAGATCGGCGGTTGGGGGTACTCCTGCAAAGCCTTCCGTCTTATTGACGTGCCCCCGTAACTCACTGGCAGTGGTAGAGTGTTGAGATTGCAATTCCTGAGATCATTTGCATCATCTCGAAGCCCGTGTTTAGCGGGGCACTATCACTTACATCCAACTGTAACGCGATATGTCGGCTTCTTTCCCCCCTCCCCCCCCTCTCCCTCTCTCCCTTCTTCAAATCATGGAACTCGGGGTCTACCAATCAACAAGCCCCTATTCCCAAAATCCCAAACTCCGATGCTTACGACTCCAATGTATCGAGAGAATGAATGACCTGCGGGCGATTTCCGACCTCTTTAGATTCAAAATCCTCTCTAGCTCGCTGAGTCCTCTGAGTCTGACATCTCAGCTAGATCCCCCAAGCCCAGCGCCCTCGAGCCTCCGAATACACGAAAGTAACATAGGGAATCATTCATATCTAACGCCAGCGGAAAGATGCCCTACCCATCTTGCGCCGGCGGCGGGTAGTAGTAATAAGCTAATTGTACACTCTTTTCAAGTCAAGCTCCTCCCAAGTCCTTTTTATCATTGCACTCCTCACAATCATACAGAAAACCCATCCACAACGTCGAACAAAACCTCCTCTCATCCTCCGAGTCGTCCTCATTCATTCAATCCAACCACCCAAGGGAGAGTAGAGAACGTTTCTCCCGTCTTTCCAGGGTCACCGTGAGCTATACGACGCTCCCAACTTAAGAAGGTTATTTACTGACAAGAATTAAGCCACACAGAGTGGCGGAGATAAAACCAGGACTGGGCAATGGTGCGAACATGGGACTTCAAGATACTGCAATTGATTACGACCATCATTGACCATGGACAAGGCCCAAGTACAGTGAACGCTTGACACGCGACGCGAGGAAAGGGGGACAAGTCGAGGAATTTGCCAAAGTCATTTTCGACTACTGGGTCGTAAGTAACCGATGTCTTCGTCTCAAGCTCGGTACCTGAGATCAATACAACTGACTGAGCGAGTTAGGGGGTTGACTAAGTGACTCCGACAAGAGACCCAGACTCAGTGGCGCATCAATTTGGGAGATCAAGGCGGCTTCGCTCTTCGTCCGTATGAAGTCTGGCTTCGAGAAATTACATTGCAATGGCTCCATTTCAGTCGGGCGCTCGAAGGCGTTAATGGTCCATTGGCAAGGCTTCGAAAGGGGGAGTAATCTCTGCGCTAGCGCTCACAAATGACCCCCTTTTGCTGAGAGTCAGACTCCGCCGAGCGGGGGTAGCAACACACCGACTGACTAGACTCAATCTTCCTGTCTTCTGTGTGTCGACGTCAATATCGCAGACGACTAGTTTGGGACTATTTCTTCAACGTCTTGAGGCACCGGCGCATGTTCAAGGGTATCGACGGCTTACCTTTTCCTTCCTGTCAATGGTGCCCGTAACTCAGTGGTAGAGTGTGAGATTGCAATCGTTGGCAGTCCTTCTTCAATGTTGCATTAATCTTGAAGCCCCGTGTTCGACCCACGGCGGGCACTTGGAAGGAAGTAAGCTTTTTTTTTTAATTCCTCCTTTTACTTTTTGTTCATGATACTCGTTTTTTTCGACCAACAAAGTAAGGAATAGCCATGTATAACTGACCGTTTGACTAATGATTTCCAATCACTGCCCACAACCTTTGAGTCAGATTCAGAGTCCCAGGAGATACACACTCCGAGTTCAACGCGAGAAGTTGGAACGTACGCTTGAGTCGGATCGATGAGGGTGAGAGAAGTTGAGTACGGATACTCCAACCAAAAAACCCAAAACGTCTTATCGTCTCTTAGATCTTAGGTTCCACATCGTCGGCGTATGCATCGGGACCGTGTTCCCCTTTCAAGCTTCCGATGGGGAATAGGGGCCTACCAGTCAGTTTGACTTGAGCTTTGGGGGAAAGAACAGATGAGATGAGAAAAGACAAACACAAAGCCACACACATCTGAGAGTGGCGGAAGGGGGGAAAAAAAACCATTGATTAAGTTGGCTATAGTGCCCGCCGTGGGTCGAACACGGGGCTTCAAGATTATTGCAATGTATCCAGTGAAGACGTGATTGCAATCTCACACTCTACCACTGAGTTACGGGCACGTTGATAACTTAGTCGCACAAGACGGAACTAGTGATTCAATTGCGATTGCGATTGCGAATGCTATGCGCTATGCGTACGTATACAACGAGTTGAGTGGATGAGTGGATGATGATGATGATGATGGTGACTATGACTATCAACAAAAACAAAAAAAATATGCAAGTACGAATAAGTAAAGTAAGGAAGCGACGACACTACAACCGAAGAGAAGGGAAATGAGGAGAGGGGGGAGGAGGGGGAGGGTATCCTTTTGCGTACGTATTACACAACCAAAGAATCAAAGAAAAAGAAAAGAAACCAAAGTCCAGGTGAATCTACCGATGATGATGCGCGCTAACCTTCTCAACACCCGCACCCCTACACGTCTTCCTCAACTCTTCCTGCTCCTCCTCATCTTCCTCCTCATCTTCCTCCTCCTCATCCTCCTCGTCACGGTCAGAATAATCCTCCTCATCAGACCCCGAAGATGACGACGATTCTGACGGTGGCGTCGCCACCACCGGCTCCTCC
This sequence comes from Marasmius sp. AFHP31, assembly GCA_024721195.1. NCBI lineage: Eukaryota > Fungi > Basidiomycota > Agaricomycetes > Agaricales > Marasmiaceae > Marasmius > Marasmius sp. AFHP31. The sequence continues at coordinate 8,235 of JANHQD010000389.1, forward strand.
TTGTCCTTGGTCACGGGGGCAGGTCCCACCGATTCTCCTTCTGTAGCACCACCAACAGCCTCGACAGCACCCATGTCAGGTGGAGTGATTTGAACTTGGAGAGAACTCTTCCTCGAATGACTGTGATGATGATGTGGTCTCGGAGCGGGGACGTTGACAGCTCTCACGTGTTCTTCTTGCGAATCCGTCCTCGCCATCTGCTGTGTCGAGGGAGGGGGAGGAGGAGGAGACTGGGCCTGTGCCTGCGCTTGTGTCGGTGTAGAAGGATTCGAAGCAGAAGGACTCTTCGTATGTGTCGGTCTCTCCTGTGTTGTCTGCGTCTCCGGCGTCGGCGTACTCTCCCCACCCCCACCTTCCTCCTTCGCCTCCCTCTCCGCCTTCTCCCTCGCCTCCCTCTCCCTCTGCTCCTTCCTCCTCTTCACCCACGCCATCCCACCACCATCATCCTCACCCTCATCATCATCCCCCCCAGCAGCAAGTCTCCCCCAAACCTTCCCCCCAACCCCATCCTTCTGATGCTTAACACTGCCCATCCCTCCATACCCCCACTCCACAAACTCGGGTTCCTCCCGATCGTCGTCCGATTTGATGTTGGCAAAGTGGTTCGTCTGAGAGGGAAGCCCTTTGCTGTTTCGTTTGGCTCCGTAGACTCTGCCGTTTAACATCTTGGTGCCGGTTCGGGTGCTGTTGTTGTCGCCGCCGTGGAGGGATGAGAGGAGGCCGGAGGCGCGGGCTTGTTCTGCTAGGCGTTTGGATTTCTACAAGCCAAATAGGATTAGCAACGATGAGAGGGGAAAGAGGAAGAAGGAGGGGAGGCTCACCTTATAACTCTGCGTACTCTGCGTCCTATAAAGTGGCGTCCCAAACCCATACCCTTTACTAGGCGGCACGAATCGTTCACTCTTCGACGAGCTTCCCGACGTCCACCTCGACAATGCATTGCTCAGCCCAGATCCATCGACGGATTGGGGTCGTTTACCCCCAGATTTGCGTGAGGTAGGGGGTTCGCGGGAAGAGGGACGGAAGAGGCCACTGCCAAAGTTGAGTTGAAGGTTCGTCGATGTGGGTTTGTAGAACGCTGGGGATTGTTGTCCCTGCGTCTGTGATGTGGTGGTGGGTGTGGCAATGATGGTAGTGGTTTCGTTCGACTGAGTGGGGGTCAACGTATGTATACTGCTCGAACTCGACGATGCGGACGATAAAGTGTCATAACCCGGGTTTGGACTCGAATCGGGGGAAGATGCCGGTGATGTCGAGGAGGAGGAGTGGTGTGCCAAGGATTTGAATAACGACGTCAGCGACCGTCTCGAGCTCTTCTTCTGCGACGAGTATGCTGACGCTGACGGTGGGGGGAGGGGAGAAACAGTGACCACAGGCGTAGGAGGCGCACTCTGTACACCGATGATAGCCAGACTCAACGACTCTGGTATACACGCCAAAGGAATAGGAATAGGTATCACGCTCGCCGCCGCTGCTTTTTCGTCGTATTCGTCCACCTCATATTCCACCGGGAGCGGGTGTTCTTTTCCATCGTCCGTCAGAATGACTGAACGTCGGGGGTCGGGGAGAGGTGCAAAACGGATTCGTTTCGAATGTGTTGTCATCTGGGTTTTGGGTTGTGGGTTTGGGTTAGGGAGAGAAAAAAATAAAGGGATAGCGAGGGTGCTGGGTCATATAAGTATCAACTGATGTAATACACCCTGGATCTTAGATCAAAATCACGATGCGATCTCGCTCCATTGTCCTTTTTCATCATACTCCTTTTGGGTATTTCTTTTTTTGGTAGTTGCTTTGTATGGTAATTGCCTCTTTCTCTCATTGGTACACCCCCTTCACAAACAACACGCTTCGTTCTCGTTCTCGCTCTACATCAACACCCTCGCGTTCACCACACCACACGAGTCGTAATCCGTTCTACCTTTCCCGCAAAACCATTCAAAAAAATCAAACCTATAAATTATAATACCAACCACTTTCGACGTTTTGTCTGAATCTCTTTTTCCCTTCCCTCCCCCGCGTCCGTCCGCCCTGGGGTACTGATACCCTCCTTCCACCGCCACACTCTGCTCTCCTTTCATCAAGAAGGAAGGACGTTAATCACTTTAACCAGGAGCCAGGAGTCAGAAGGGTCGGAATGTGGGTGTAGGTGGATCCTACAACAAAACCTCAGTTGTTCGTGGTGCGTTTCATTATACTTTCACCTCTTTTCCAAACAACCACTTCTTTGACTCCCAATAAAACGACCGCCCACACATCTACCCACCCCATTTTTTCGTTCGTTATTCCGCACATACACTTTGCGCTTTACGCATCTAGATTCAGACCCGCAAGCCCATTGCCGTTTTACCTTATAAACTACCACCACAACACAGAATTTTTGCCCGCGTCCGTCCGCCCGTTCATCTTCTCGACATCACATTCAAAATCCAATATCGCGTTCGAGTTTCAAAAGAATATCTACTTCCTCGTTCAGTTCAGTTCATCATGAAACCGGGTGTCGATCCCCTGCAAAGTTTCAATTTTCAAGTTATCTCCTCGCTACGGTAAGATACGACAACCTCGGTCTCGGAATGTTGCCACTGGTGGGCGTTGGTAGGTGCATTCTTTTGAGCTCAAGGACAGAGGTTTCAACGTTCAGCACCTCCCTTTTCTTGAATTTCCTCTTCCTCCGCTTCCCATCGTCATCGCTGCATCCTCTCTCTCTTTCTATCTCCCCCTCCCCCCTCCCCTCTCTCTTACACCACACCACACTATCCGCCTATCCGCACACCCACTTTCCGACGCCTACGCCTCGAGGTGTAAGGTGCAAGGTGTAGTTCCAATGAGCTTTGACCTTCGTGCGCGTCCGTCCGCCCACGCCCATAGATGTGTTAGGGTGATACGCATACGCAAAGAATCTTCAATCTGGAGATTGGATGACAGGTGGTCGTTCCTAGGTATGGTGTACGAGGTTAATCCCCCCCCCCCCCCTCAGGTACGGCGACAAAAACAAAAATCGGGTTGTGGATGCATGTAGGTGCGCACTTCAACCCTTTCTTTCTTTCTTCCTTTCTTCCCCCCTCGTTCTCATTCGCCCGAGCGTACCCGTCTGTTTCTCATTTCTCGTTTGTATTCGTTATTTCTTGGCATGCACTACACCATACCACAGAGGACGCATAACGCATACGCATACGCACACCCATCCGTCAAAATTGAAATCTTCCTCCTCTTTTCTCTCCCTCCCTTCCCTCCCACCCGTCCGCGTCCGTCCGACTCGAGGATTGTGTTTCTGCGTTCGGCTTCGGGTTCCTGTTGCTTCCTTCATTAAACTCGCATGGGAGCATGGGATGGATGGATTGGTCGAACGCCAATCCCTCGGGAGTTCGGGTGCGTGTGTTGCGTTTAACCTGGGCAGCGGGACTCACTCGATTACTCAACTCATGCAAGATCCGTCCTAAGCTATCGTGCGCGTACCTCGATGAAAGGAGAGGAACGGAGCTTGGGTTCGGGTTCATATTCGGTGGACGCGTATTTACGCGTTTTCACATGTAGACACATATATACGTATCAAAGTCGAACGTCCAAGCCCAAGCCCCAAGCCCCAAGCCCAAGCGGTTCGTGTATAGTAGCCTAAGCTGGGGAGAGGTCTCGATTCTCGACTGGCAGTTAACATTCATTGCTCTAATCGACTACATACATACGGCGATGAACATTCTACCGTCTACACACGAGGAGGGGGGGGGCCTCGGTCATGATCAACTCCGCAGTCCTGGTCCTAGTCCGACAGTCCGCAGTCGTCCAAGTACACTTTCGCTGAATCCTCTCTCCCTTATAGTCTGAGTGAGGCTCAGAGATGAAGAAGAAAACGGTGATTAAGTTCAAGCCAAGTACTCTCACACCCCCCCTCCCCATCAGATAAAAAAGAGGTTCAACGTGTCTCGCTATCGCTTTTCGCAACATACCAGACCTACCAGCGTGAACATCGCAGTCCCTTCGCTAAATCCTCTATCCCTTATAGCCTGAGTCTGAGGCTCAGAGAAGAAGAAGAGAAAAAACGGTGATTAAGATTAAGCCAAGTTCTCTCACCCATCAGAGTTCAACGTGTCTCGGTGTCGCTTTTCGCAACATACCAGACTCCAGACGGAACATACAGCGTCCCCGGCCCCCCCCCCTCTGTCACTGTGTGGCTTTAGGAGTTTTGGTGGCTCTCTTTCCCCGCATCATGCATCATAATACCAGACTCAAGACTCAAGCAAGTCTAATTACCCCACATTCCGATTCCGATTCCGAGAACCGAATCTTTTTCGCGGGCTGCGGGGCTGTGCTTTTCGCCACTGTGGTGATGATCCTCTTCCAGCTCGGCTTGGGGAAGCTGAGGAGAAAGGAGAAAGGTCAGCTGGGTAGACAAATCCGTAAACCGAGCCGGGGCGACGAAAAAGCTGTTGCCTGTTTTCCTTTAATTCCTTTAGCTGTAGATGTGAAAAAGGTAAGCAACCGGCGGTAAGAAGTCGACTGTCGCAGGGCCCGATACAGTAATTTGAATTTACAATCTTGGTCTTAGTCTACACCCGAGGGTCGAGCGGAGGTGGCGGGGGAGGGGAGGAAGAACATTGTGTTTCTGTCAAACTAGGGCTAAGGAGAAGTCTAGAGTTTTCCGTTTCCGATTCGTGAATACAACATACGTATACATACTCCAATACCTGCTGCCTGCTTTTCGTTCCCTTCGCAAAAATCCCCGGCAATTCCACCAATCCCGGAAGCGACCAGTGGCCCCAAGAATGAACGAATGAAAGACCTTCGGGATGTGTACATTGTTTTGAAATGGCTACATGCTACATGGACCTTGTCCTCGAGGCGTTAGCTATTCTTAGATTCTTGTCCCGGTATCGGTACTCGCTTTGACGACGAAAGAAAGAAGAAGGGAACGTCAAACCCTACGCCCCGGTGACCATCGACCATTCCTCAAGTCTCATATCACACATCACATATCTCACATCTACAGAACACGGCGCATCATGATCATACAGCAACCACCCCCTGTCCGAATAACGATAATGAATCTTCCTTCCCTTCCCTTCCCTTCGAGCGGTATTACGACACTCTTCTGGGTGTAAGTCCTATTTTTATCCCAACCAAACGGTCATCCGACCCCCCAGGGCTCGACGCTAGACTAAAGCTAGGCGAGAACCCTACCCTACCCTGAGGATCGAGAAAAAAAAGTCGTAAAGTGTCAAGTGTGGCGTACGACGTGAATGGGAATCAGGGAATCGGGGGGCTAGGAGCAAGCCTGTTGAATGTGACATTGGTTCGTGTTCATTATTGTTGTTGTTGGGGCGCAGCAGCAGCACCTACGTGACGATATGAATCTCCGTCGCCACTAGTACCGTAGTCCCTCGGGGTGGGGTAGTACTTGATTGTCTTAGGTCCGAGATACGACGACTCACGAATCATGCGTTAATCGGCGACTTAATCTCGTCACATCGTCGTCGTCAATGCAAGGGCCTGCCCCTGGCCGTTGTTCTATCCATGTCATCGTCATCATCGAGTATCGCGCCCCGCCAATACTGCCAATGAAAGAAAGAGATGCACCGTAGTACGTATGACGAACCCCCATGCCCAGTGGCATGTACCTCGAGTTCTCGTATCTCATATCTCTACGCGTGATGATAATGAATCTTCCTTCCTTCCAGCGGTATTACGACCCCCGGGCCTCCTCTCAAGAGTCACCAGTCAAGCGTGGGTGTGAGTCCTATCTTTATCCCACAAAAAAAGGTGTTATTTTTATCTCTGAGTGGACAATTCGATAATCGATTTCCACACAGTTTAGACTACGACGCTAAGCTAAAGCTAGGCGAAAACCCTGCAGGTGTATTGGAAGTGTAAAGTGTAAAAAGTGTGGCGTCGTCGAACGTAAACTTTGTATTTCATTTTATATGCGCGTGAGTATGTATGGGGAAGAGGAGAGGGGGAGAGGGCTAGATGCAAGCCTGGGTGTCTAGTGCGAAGTGAGTGAGCTGGGACTCCTCTTCATAGCGAAACCGGGGTTGCGAGTCGCGACTAGGTATACCGTACCCGGTGGGTTAACATGACACACGAAAGAACAATCAACCATATGCATATCCCCGGCCCAGTGGCTTGAGACCCCTCCCCCCAGGTTCTCAAATACCTGTTTCCACGGCCTGCAGGTGTAAGTCCTATCTTTATCCCACAAAAAAGAAGGCGTTATTTTTATCACTGAGTAGACATTCGATTTCCACAGTTTAGACTACGACGCTAAACTAAAGCTAGGCGAAAACCCTGCAGGTGTATTGGAAGTGTAAAGTGTAAAAAAGTGTGGCGTCGTCAAACGTAAACCTTTGTATTTCATCTCATATGCGCGTGAGTATGGGAAGAGAGAGAGGGGGGGAGAGGACTAGATGCAAGCCTGGGGTGACTCAGGCTTAGTTGCTAAGTGCTAGGTGAGCTCGCCGCTGGGAACTCTTCTGATTCATTGTGGAAACCGGGCTCGTAACTAGGCCTACCGTTGGGTAGTCCGAGTCGACATGACACACCGTGACGAGAAGAATAGTCGGGCCACACCCTAGGCACCCCTCCCTTCTTCTCGAATACCTTTTCCTTTCGCGACGCGCCTGGGTGTGAGTCCTATTTTTATCCCTCACAAAAAGTTGTTTATTTATAGCTCCAAGTGGATATTGTCATCCGACCCCTCGAGGGTTCTTCAGTTTAGACTACGAACTAGGCTAAGACTAGGCGAACCCTCGAGGGAAACTGACTATGTATTGAGTGGGAGGAGTCAAGTGTGGCGCAATGCTAGAGTATTACTATTTCCTTGAGATAACAGTCCCTTCGACCCACAGGGCTCACAGTCCGACGCCCGAGGAGAGCCTCTGTAATCTCCGCCTTTGGTCCTCAGCTGCGCACGGGTACTTATTAATTTTGCTGTACATACGATGTGCAGTACCAATAAAGCACGTCCAAACTGCAAACGACTAGACTAAATATACGCGTCTGGTTCGGTTATCGGAAAACCCCGAATCCCTCTTACGGAAACTCGGGTTACAGTAAGGGACAAGTGGTAGGTTGCGTGTTGCATTTTTCTTTCTGAAGCGAGGGATCATTGCAAACGTTCGTCCTTTCCGAATTCTAGACCTTTCGTCCTCATTTTTTTTTTTTGGAGCTTTGAAAACCTTCCAGGTTTACCGGGCGTAGGATGATGACGATGATCCCTAGCCTACTATTACCACCAGGGGGTGCTTCTGAGATCTGACGTCCAGCGCGCACGCAGGTGACGGGTGGCCACAGTAATCTCCGGGTGCTGGTGTGCTGCGGGTTCATCTCTGTTTGTGATTTCAATAAGTGTTCCCATCTCTCATCATGATCAATGTTCCCAGCCTTCCGAGGCGAAGAAAACAGGAACAGCAAAACAGCAAATAGACTGGGATACGCGTCTGGGACTCCAAACCCGTTTGTTGACGTTGGGAAATCACCGAATCCCTTTGTTGGATTACTGTACAGTGGAAGTAAGCGCCTTCTAGATCTTGTTATCATCATGATTCGAGTCCCGAACATTACGGAAATACGGTTACTTGCTGGGACTCCTTCCAGGTCGATCAGTGCTGCGTGCTGGCTGGTGAGCAACGTTCGTTCGTCCTCGTTCTCCTCATTCATATTCACTATGTTTTTCTG
>JANHQD010000390.1:0-11825 GCA_024721195.1 Marasmius sp. AFHP31
TGACTTGCGTCGTAGCGAGTCTCTTTCGGAACGGTATTCCCGGGCGGCGAGTCCAATGGCGAGTGTAGTACTGGAACAATCTCTAGTTCGCTGGTCGCACGAAAAATAATCAGCAACAGGTCCAATAAAGTGATTCAAACGGTCGGACTCACGGTTCAGAATGAGGAGGATCTCAGTTCTAAACCTGTTGTTTGAAGGACTTGTGTGACGGCACCAGAACAGGTTCACTTATTATTGACTACCCCCAGCAGTTCACCGCCATTCGAGAGGTCACTTGGGAATGACACAGTCGGTTCCTGGGACGCTGGAGCTCAAGGCAAACAAGCGTGAGTGAAGCCTTTCGGGGAGTAATCAAGACGTGAGATCCTACAAACCCCGGTAGGTCTCAGTTAGTTACATGTCGTATATCGCCTATCCGAAGGATAGAACAACATTACTGAGACCACGACTCGACAATGAGATTCTTCCAGCCCACGACCCAAATGGGCCATACAGGGAGGAATAACGTCCTGCAGACGAATTGAGTCTGGCACCGAACCACAGCGACATTGAGCCTACATCGCTAGGCTTCTCTCGACTTTGAGATCCGACTTGTCACTTGTACTACCTCGTTTAATGCTTATGATGATAGCTCAACTCCAAGCCCAGCGCCCACAAACTCGAAACAAAACGACAGACGTACCATCCAAAAGTCGAGCCTCCAACTCGGGAAAATCTCGCGAAATCAGGACCGCTGGCCAACAAGGACCATGAGCAAGATAATGGGGTAGTGGTAGAAGACAGGACTGGAAAGAGCGCCTCTGGAGCCTAGAGAATGGGGAAAGGATAAATGCTGTCGGATTAGGTACCCTTGCACAAGCAAGACAGAGAGCCTGAGTACACTTTGAGAAGCTCTAGAGTTTGACAGCTATTCCCAGAGCCCGAATGGGCCGCAGGCCCCCACCGTCTTGCGGTTACGAGTCACAGAGTATCAGTAGCCTCAATAGGCTGATAGATCCCGAGCTTCGAGCATTGAGCCAGTGTATATGATGGAGAGTAACCCTGCAGAGCCGTGTTTGTCCACGAGAGAAAGGCGGCTCAGCTTGAACGGAGTCTTTGAGCAGGGGCCGGCTGGTATCATCCGAGGGACTGTCGGCTGGAGTTCGAGAATGAGACCTCGGGCACCAGAGGGAAATATAGGTCAACAATGGTGAGAGGAGCCCGAGGTTGCCCCATTTTGACGGTCGTGGTTCGAATCAGAGATCTGTTTCATGTGGGCGCTTGTTGAATCGTCTTCTCTACCGAGAACGCTCACGTCCTAAATCTCTTCGATTCATCGGTCTGGCAAACAGTCATGGTGCTATGGGGCTAATGGGCCGATATTTTTGGTATGTTTTCCTATAACTACGCACGGAATCTCATCTACTTGAATTTTTGACATCCACGGCAGGTCATGCATATGTTTTAAGGGTTTTTTCAACGCCTGCTTGTCTAGGGATGTTTGGTAATAGCCCTGAGATACGCTCAAATCCGTGCGTATATCTCCCAAATCACCCTGAGCTTCACTCAAGTCAAGACTCTCTACTCCCGACAGGTAGTGTTTGTGGCTTGATGATGTTGACCCCAATTCGAGAATTCAGAAGAATTCACGTCGCAAGCAAAGCAGTTAGATGAAGTCGGGATGTGGGTCGAGACAGTCAAAGATGGAAAGAATGGGTTGAGTGTGGAGGAATAGATAACCGAGATGGGGTGGAGCAGGATGGTCTTTACGGCGATGACGAGCGACTGACGAGGCCAATGCTATCTGGAAAACTGGGCAGTCATCATCAGACGAGGCTCTTCTGCTCACTCCTTCAGTAATCCGATTGGTGCGTTTTGTGCTGTCTCTACTTATTGTTCGGCCGTGCCCTGATCTTTTCCCTCTTCTATTGCATAGACAATGTCCGTGCACGCGGTCAACGACACCTCCAACTCTACAGGATGAAGCACGGTTCGAGTTGAACAGCTCACAGTACAGAACATTCAGTCCAGAAGGCATACAGAGGGTGAATGCATAGCGAAAGCACCTATCAGAAACCCAGACGTCGTTTGAAAAGGGGTTTATCAGAGGACTGGTCGGCGTCAGTGCTCTTTCCCACTCTTCCACCTTCACCTTTCAACTATTCTTGGTTTTCGTCCTTCAATCGCTTCTCGTCGCCATGCCTTCACCACCTCCCTGATCTATTTTGTTATTGAATTGAACAAATTGACCTACCTTGACCTCCTCCCCTCCTACATCGGCTTATCGACATTGGCTAGCCTCTTGGTGACCTTTTCAGCTAGCCCATGGACCTACATTAGTGGATGGTTTGCTCGTCAAAAAGGATGCTACCACCGCTTCCACCCGCGTTGCACCGATTGGAGAACTCAGGAACGTGTTGGTAGGAGCTAAAGCTGAAGGTGCGCCCCTAAATTCCTCGTCAACGCGGTCTCGTTTGGCGCGAAAGCTACGGTTGGAGCTCCTACACGCTTAACTCAATGTGCTATATGTGTCTCATTCCTTACTTGTATCGCACGGATTCCGGAACTCAGCTCGAAGCCAGTCCCATCTACCATCCTTTCCGTTTCTTCCCTCCTTTCTCCTTACCTGTACCCTCACCACCTTTACCAAATCTCTAAACATGGTTGACCCAATGTCCCTCTTGTGTCGCCGTAAAAAACACAACCCGCTCGAGAATTAAATATACAATATGTTCCAGCATCATAGACGTTGTACAGAGACGATATACGAGCTCGTACATAGGGTACATACAACTATGATACACCACATGCACCCAGTCAACGAAGAATGGCGTGAGGCCCTACGCCACTCATCAACTAGTACATCCCCCTATCTCGATTGTTTCCTGTCGAAAGCAAGCAGGTCAGCAAAATCAAGTCGAAATTCCCAGTGGTATGCACCGACCTTGTAGACGATCGGAGAGTGCTTTCTCTCCTCTCTTCACTTCAGCTCTGGATACAGCACCCTCCCCTCGATCGACCCCGGCTCGTTATGAACCAAGGCCCGGGCTCCCCGTTGACTTTCCGTCGTGTAGTAAGTGTTGCTATTCGGGGCGAAGTCGGGACCAAACTCGTCTTGTCGATCGCCTCTCGGACACCCAGGCCTGAGCACTGGCGAGTCATCGAAACCGACGTTCATGATGAATAGCGGACGGAGGATGCGGGGTATTGGAAGCCATAGATGTTGTTTATTGCGGGTGTTATTGAGTGTTGAGTCGAGCGTCCGAGTCTTGGCCCCGTAAACGAGTTCAAAGGGGAGCAATCACAAGCTTGTAAGCTTGATGGCGTCTCAGCAAAGCGGCTATGGGAAGCATCTCTCCGGGGAGCCTAGCACTGTTCTGTCTGAGCAAGGTAGACAAGGCAGTGTGGGGACTCGGGAGGAATGGGGAGAGGTTTCAAAGGTTCGCTCGCTGATGGGGATGACAAGTCGTGCTGGTCTTCGATATGGGTTGTGGTGAATAGAGAACGTTGAAAAGAGGGGGAAGATGGAGTATAGGAGTTTGGAGGATACTCTTGGGGGCGATCGGGCACTGGAGGAGGCCATCCGGGACGAATTTGTCACTGGATGGCGGTGGGGAGTTGGTGGGTGAGGCGTAACGCGTAACCGGCAATTGAGTGCCCTAGAGAATGGAACATGAGTGGTTGAGGGGGTGTATTCATATCAATAAAGTGGGTGGCAGACGATGCGACCATGTCGTAGTTGGTAGAAGAAGAGAGCGGGTAGAGGAAGAGACAGATCGATGCTGACTGTCCCGATCCGTTGGGAGAGAGATTTCTGGGAGCAACAGCCACACGTGCCATCTCCAGTGAATTCTCCAATGTGACCTTGCAGCTCGACCTTCGTGATTCTCCCACTAACATCGATGCTGCCTCTGAGCTGTACCCTCGTTAAGATCTGCGAAAGGTTCTGAGGGCGGAATTAAGTCAGTGAAAAAGAAAGCAAGAAGAGAACAATACCCACTTTGTGAAACAGCCTTGACGTGCACGTAGACCCCAACCCCCAACCGTTGTTATCTTGACCTCCAATGAATCATTGGCTCATTGCAGCGTTGTTGACTCTTTTCTGGACAAACACTATATCAATGTCGATTAGAATCGTCGGAGAAGCCTGTCTACGTCGATTTAGCCGGGTTATAGAAAGCTGGATATCGAGATTCCGAGCGAACTCACATACCTGGAAATCACGGTCGGCTGGCAGAGTCAATTCCAACATGGTTGACTCAGAAGTTCAGGTGGCACTAGCATCGTTGACTTCAGACACTTGGAAAAACCGTTCGATGGCCGCAAGACGGCGTAAACATCGCGCTGATGGTGCGGCACTGTGTAATGAACATTGGTCAATCCCTCGATATGGACGAAGGCAAGATCAAATTTGAACCCACCCTCCTGAACTCCTGAGATGATGTAACCGATTTTTTTGCCTCAAAAGACGTCGTCGATGTCGTCGTCGATGATGGATTGTGATGAGCTGACAAAAGCCAGGTTGGAAGGTGGTGGGCCTTTCGGAAAGACGGCCGTGGGAATGAGTTTCCAAACCTGAGGTTTAGGCGCCTGGAAGGACCCATCCTTCACTGACACCATGACCTCACAGATCGGACCCCTCGCATTGGCAGGGGAATGTGGTGAATTGCAACTCAATGCTGATCATTTCCAGTGACTGGATAACCTACTCGACAATCACTTCTGTCTCACGTCGTCTGAACATCGCTGCGAGGAGGCCAAGATATGTAGCGAACGACTTGGTCTAGGGGGATACCGAGGTGAGTATTTAGTTGAGTTTTTATTGTATTCTCAAATCAAGTGCAAGCGTCGCAAGACACCCAAATTGGATTGTACCTGCCTGATGGTGCTCGTAGATGCCATACATCACGATCTCAGACCCCTTCTTCACCAACCCTCAGTTGTGTTCCGCATCTTCACGCTCCCTCTCCCAACTCTCAAGCCCCATTCACCGGGTCCGAGTCACGATCCCCTTCTGACTGTTTCTCCTTTCAATTGTATACGCAATATCTGTGGTACCTCAAGTGACTCACGCCGTCGACAACAACTTCAGTTCGGGTCAAGCAACAAAGTTTCAAAGAGGGCGAATGCACGACCGCATTGAGAGAATTGATTGGCACACTTCGTTGTCTTTGACCTTACTCAAAGGACTGGTCAGCGTGAGTACCGCCCCTCTTTGATCTTCAACTGACACCTTCACCTCGTCTTCGTTACCCTGCCATGGCTATGATAGCACCGTCGCCGTACTTCCGCCTACAATTTGATTTTTTATGGCGCCGAATGACCTCACCAATCCCTTTCCCCTCCAACTTGCCTTTCAACTTCCCTGGTCAACCTCTCTCTGACAATCTGGCTGGCCTACGAATCTCCAATAGTAGATAGATGATTCGTCGAAATGACGCTACTGCTACTAACGGACAACCCCCGAAATTTATTAAACGGGAAATGTCAGGAACGTTGTTCGTTACGGTCGAACATCGCACGTTGAAGCTGAGGGCTTTTCGGCGATGGGATCTCGTTTGGCGTGGGTGCTACAATTGGCATTTCTACTGAGTACTCGCTCATTTCACTATGTTACTGGCATCTTCGTTGCGTGTGGATCCTACCCCCAGGTGGCTGTCGTGTAGAGAATGGTGAAATATCCCCTGGATGAATACCGCTCTCCCAGTTGAGGGAAGTATCACCGAGTTCCTCTTCCTGTCCCTAGCTGTTAGTTGAACTCCCGCTCGGGTAACGACATGAACGCGGAAGAAAGACGAGGCCTTTGCAAATGCACGCGGACCCACAAGTCCGACCTGAGTCTTCGGGATTAACTCCCTCGTCAATCAGTTGAACCGTCCACATCAGTGGCTACGTGAACGAAGCTAACTATGTAATATCAAGTTATGGATACAGCACATGAGAGCTATAAACCGTAGCAATAACCAAGATGATGCACTCATCCCGAGTCAAATAGACAGGTACGCTGAACATTCAAGGAACACAACTAAATAAGGGAATAAAACTGGGATGTACGACCTAAAAAAACGACACTCAATCGGTATCACCACCCTTTGTTGTTAATCCAACTCGGTGTGAGGATTCTCCCAAGGTTGTTGAGCAGGCTCGCCCGCTCCTTCAATGTGACGTGGGGAGCACAAAGCGTTGCCGTTAGTCGACAGTCATTGAACATGAAAAATCTGAATCAGTGTCCACTTCCATGGGGTAGCCGTCGAACTCGCTATTGCCGGTGGTGCCGGACTCTGAAGGCCCCGACCAACCGCTGCCTTGAGTCATATGGTCACTGAGCGCAGAGTTGATCATGGTCGTATTGACTGATGGGTCGGTGTAATCTGAATCAGGAAGATTGGCGATACCAGTCCCCCATGAGTCAAATGTGAACGGTTTGTCGAAGAGATCTGGCATAGGCACAACCTGTGGTATCTTGATCTGGGTGGACGCAATTGGGCCCGGGGAGGAGTCAGAGAATGTGTTGACGACACCCGACCACCAAACCCCTTGGGCGGTACCCTCACCGTGTCTGGCGGTATTGACTGAGGGGGTTGGCAACTCGTTGGCAATATACTGGGGGATTGCAGGCCATCCAGCCAGGGTACGGCTTGAAGACAACGAGTTAAATTCCATTGATGCTGGCATATGCAGTGTGTTAAACAATGCATCTCTCGATGGGGAAGTTTGGGAGACGTGCGAATAGGGAAAGTGTTGTTGCTTGTTGTCAGAGCCATGTGGATGGACTTGTGAAGGGCATCGTTGTGGCGGATAAGTGTGCTCGAGGGAATGTAGATCTACTGAGCCTGTGAAGTGTGGAATTGTCGTTGAAAGAAGTTGCGGTTCCTTGATGGCCCAGTTATCATTGGGGTCGCCTTCTCTGACCGCACCCTGAACTCGACCATCGCCAGTGAAAACCACGTCCGAAATTGGTCGTTGGTTCTGTGTGTTCGAGTCAGAGCTGATGGCAAATCTAGCAAGGTCATTGAGGGGCCTGAGATGTGGGGGATCTTGATCTGAAAAGGGGTAAGGACATGACTGAGCGGTTTAAAGAGGTAAGCACCTTTGTAAAGCTCTGTAAATCGATCTGAGTTGTCAATAGGCTGGAATGGAAAATTGGTGTATCCAAGATGGCAAGCGAAATCGGTAGTAGTGGGGTCAAAGCCTCGCAATAGTTGATATTGATGAATCCACTTGAAGTGTTCAGTGGAGCAGGAGTATGAGCGGGGGTTATTCTTGAATATTTGGAGCACGATGGGAAGGCCGAGGTTGTCGCATACCTCAGTTGAGAGGGGGTGTTGACCATCTTTGTGGAAGGACCAGAAATGGAGGGAGGATGTTTCTTCACTGTCGCGGAGATCGGGAGGGGGAGAATGGACAAAGAAGTAAATTGGCTGCTGGCATTGTTGACGAGGTTTGTTTGGAGATGCATTGAGGTAGCCTTTCAACCAAACACTACGCCAGACAAGCTCTGGGATATGTTAGCAGGTGAAAAAGTAGACACGAAATGATGACGCACGATACAAACTGAGGTCCTCCTCCAAGGATATTCCACAAGAATGAAAGATGCTTGATGCCTGTGCAAGCCAGGCCTTTCCTGTGTCCTCAGCCTCATCGACACTCCGCAAAAAGATCGACATTGCATCTTCATCAAGCCAAAATCTACTCGTGGATCTTTCAGACAGAGTATCCTATGGCTCATGAGAGTCTCACCTTGTCAATCCATTCTCCAGCACCTTCTGCCCTACAAGGCCGCAGTAGCTCTTCCAGGGATAGCTTGCAAAGGCGATGGGGGCTTGGGTCAGAGCGGAAGATACAGTCGGCTGACTGACAAATTCAGGCACGTCTTCGCTCTGGAGCCTACAAACATTAATTGCGCTTATCAATGCGTCATCAACTTCCCTCGAGTTCTGACTCGCCAAAAAGCGTAAGAACACATCTTCTTGGAGAAGGTCGACGGTAGAAGGTAGCTTCAAGTTTCTGATTGGAGAATAGTAAAAAGGGACTTTTCCTCCCGGCCCATCTGGACCTTGACAGATTGCTCCTTGAGCAGGATCCATCCACAGTCCGGACCAAGCTCCATCACCCCCCCATTGTTCCTGCAACTACGTGATTGGAATTTTCGACTCTGTACTTCGTGTAAGTACTTACAGCCAAACTATCAAAATATATCACCCCAAGCGACCCAAAATTTCTCCAAAAGTGTGTCAGTGGTACCAGTCCTGAAATAGTACAAACATCAGTGTTACTTATGAGCAACCAAGAGCACATGAAGCTACTTACCACCCAAATAAATAAGTAATGGAACCTTGGATCGGTTGAGCGCCAAAAGATGAGCTTTTTCATTTCGTCGAAAGCTTGAACATCTCAACTTCACGCTCTCCTCAATAGAATGAAAGGATGCAAAACCCACAAGCTTTTCCCGGTGGTATGGCACAAAAACCGTTGTTTCCATTCCTGATTGGATGGTTAGGGCGGAAAACTTGCTTAGGAAGAAAGAATGTGTACCTTTGGGGCGTCCTCGCCTTCGTAGGATTCCACAGTGACTATTGTTCCTATCCCCTCCCCAGAAACAATTTTCCCGAGTACGATACTTCGTTCACAGTCACAGTCGACTGGAACATAACATCCCGTTGTGGGATCATATCGAGTTTTCGTGACTCGTTCAGTATGTATTGGTTCGATGAATTGGATATCGCCATGCTTGTATTCGCCGTACTGTAAAGCGTAACCAAAATGAACAAGCAGCACTGCAATGACGGACAGCAAGCTTAAGTACTCACCTCTGCGTATCTCTCCTCTTCTTCCTCGGTGCCCTGAATCCGCCATCTCGTTCGCCGCGCTACCGTCGGCTGAACCACCCTGTTGTCGTTGTTTATGGTAACGGGCCCGGAACCATAATTAATATTCTGATCCCTCCCGATGTGACCCTCGGAGCAAGAACTCGAAGGATGAGACATGTTGTCGTGTCAGTGATGGTGGAGGTAAGAGGACGGGAAGAGTCCCACTTACAAGTATTCAACCTTATATAGTCTTAACAACATGCTGTCAAAGCATGTTGATGCAGGACGACAGGTTGTCCACGGTACCGCAGTGAACATGAGGAGACCAGAGGGCCCCATGACTTGCCTTCCAAACCCGGGCGCGAGCGCTCGAGATCCCACTGCCCAGCTGCTGTACAGTATACACCCACAGTAACTGTGCCTAATCCTTCCTTGTCGAAATCGCACGCAAAAGCGCTCTCCCCGAATGGAACTTTACCTGACAATACGTATACAACTCGAGTATCCGAAACTCACATGTGGAACAATATCAAAGATCCCAGCTATCGTGAGAAGTAGCGATTTTGAATGGAAAGAATGCAGTGACTTGCGTAGTAGTGAGTCTCTTTTAGAGCAGTATTCCCGGGCGGCGAGTCCAATGGCGAGTGTAGTATGAAACAATCTTTAGCTCGCCGGTCGCGTGAAAAATAATCAGCAACAGGTCCAATAAAGTGATTCAAAACAACGAGACTCACGGTCAGAATGAGGAGGAGGATGTTCATTCTAGATTTATTGTTTGAAGGTCTTGTGGAACCACCAGAACAAGTTGGTGTAGTGTTGACTACTCCCGAGCAGGTCGCTATTCGAGATCCGAGGTCGCTCGGTCAGGTCTTGGGAGGCTGGAGCTTGAGACGAGCAAGCATGAGTGATGCCTTTCGGGGAGTAATAAAGACGTGAAATCCTACAAACCCTGGTAGGTCGCGGTTATTTACACGTCACATATCGTCAGCCTACATCGCTAGACTTCTCCGACTTTGATCCAACTCGTCACTGGTACTATCCCATTTATTGCTTACGAATGATGATAGCTCCACCTCAAGTCTAGCGCCCACAGGCTCGAAGCAAAACGACAGACGTACCATTCAAAAACTCACGTTACAGCTCGAGTTTCTAACTCTGAGAAATCTCGTAGAATTAAGACCGTCTACCAAAAAGCACCGTGAGCAAGGGAATGCGGTAGCAACTAGTAGCGATAGAAGACAGGACTAGAAAGGGCGCCTCCGGAACCTAGAGAATAGTGAAAGGAGAAATGCTATCGGATTAGGTACCCTTGAACGAGAGAGAGAGAGCCTGACAGCAATTCCTCGAGCTCGAACGGGCTGCAGGCTCCAGGTCTTGCAGTTACAAATTACAGAGTACAAGTAGCTTCAACACACTGATAGATCTCGAACTTCGAGCGTTGGGCCAGTGGACATGAGATGGAGAGTAGCCCTGCAGAGCCGTGTTTGTCTACGAGAGAAAGGCAGTCCAACGCTTGGAAGGAGTCCTCGAGCAGGAGCCAGCTGATGTTATCTGAGGTCGGCCTGAGTCCGAGAATGAGATCTCGGGCACGGTGCACCGAAAGAGAAACATCGGTTATTATTCCCTGTCCTTGTCGACAATGGCGAGAGTAGCCGAGGTTGCCCGATTTTTGACAGCCATGGTTCGAATCAGAGATTTGTTTTATGTGGGCGCTTGTTGAACTGTCTTCTCTGCCGGGAACGCCCACGACCTGAATGACGACTCTCTTCGATTCGTCGGTCTGACAATTAGCCATGGTGCTATACAGCCGACAGGCCGATATTTTTTGGTATGTTGCCTTACAAATATGCACTGGTTCACTCGAATCTCTGACATCCACGGCAGGTCATACACACGTTCTGGGGCTCTTTCAACGCCTATTCGTCTAGGGATATCGATAGATGACTGCTGCTAGCACGAGATACGCTCCAATACGTGTGTATATCTCCCAAATTCTTCTGAGCTCCACTCAACGCAAGACTCTTCTCCAGACAGACACTGTTCGTTGGTTGATGACGTTGACCCCAATTCGAGAATACAAAAGAATCGGCGTCGTGAACGAAACAATTAGATGAAGTAGAGAGGTGGGATCAGGCAGTCAGAGATAAAAAGAGAGTGGGTTGGCTTTGGAGGAATGCATGACCGAGATGGGGTGGAACAGGATACCCTTAAAATTTACAGCGGCGGCGGCGACGAAGATGTGGTGACGCTATCGAGAAGACTGGGCAGCCATTGTCGGATGAAGTCCTCCTAGTCACTCGTTCACTCGTAATTTGATTGGTGCGTTTTGTGTTATCTCCCTACTTATTTTTCGATCATGTCCTGATCTTTTCTCTCCGCATAGAAAACGTCCATGCACGCGGTCGACGACACCTCCAACTCTACAGGATGAAACACCGTTCGAGTCGAACAGTTCGCAGTACAGAACATTACGCCTAGAAGGCACACGCAGAGTGAATGCACAACGAGAGCACCCATCAGAAACTTCGGCGTCGTTTGAGAAAGAGTCTGAAAGAGGACTGGTCAACGTGAGTGCTCTTTCCCACTCTTTCACCTTCACGTTTCAACCATTCTCGATTTTGGTTCTTCGCTTCTCGTCCCCGTGCCTTCGCCACCTATTTGATCTACCTTGTTATTGACACGAACGAATCGACTCATCTTGATCTCCCCTCCTGCATTAACCTATCGACATTGGCTAACCTCTTTTCAGCCTTTTAGCTGGTCCACGATTCTCCATTGTTGGCAGCTCGCTCGTCGCAAGGATGCTACTACCACTACCACCCATGTTGAATCGATCGGATCACTCAGGAATGTGTGGGTGGAAGTTGAAGCCGAAAGTGCGCCTGCTGAAATCTTCGTCGACGCAATCCTGTTTGGACGGTTGGAGTGCTCACGCGCTCACCCTGATGTGCTATCAGCGCCTCATCTCTCAGTCGTTGCGCACGGAACCTAGCTCGAGCCTGGCCCCATATGCCATCTTTTCCTTTTCTTCCTTTC
>JANHQD010000393.1:0-26072 GCA_024721195.1 Marasmius sp. AFHP31
CCGCTCCGGAGCCAGAGCGGAGCGGAGCGAGCCGTTGGCAACGCTAGGTTGTTGCCTCAAACCCTGCGGTATGGCAAGTTATTCCGCGACAAGTTCAGAGAACACATGAATGACACCCTAAGCACGTTTATTTTGAGCTTTACTTAGAATTGAAGCTCGAGAATATCCGGAGTTTCCATCGTAAAAGCTGGTCTTGGACTTGTGGATCCTTGTGGGCGTATGATCAACGAAAGTTCGCACCGGAGGGTATCTGTCCATTTATTCCCTCCCTCTTTCTTACGAGCTATACCTTCTTTGAACTCCATTATCTCTGTCTCTGTAGGAAGATTCGTCAAATCTAAGTTACGGCCAAGCAAAAAAAAAAAAAACTACACCTTTCGTCGTTTCCTGGCTCCCTTTGCTTGTGCTCGATTAGGCAGAGCTGGGGTCTTCCGAGTGGTTCTTCTGAGCCGCTCAGATGATTTGCGACTAGTTTTGATGACCTGGATAGTCGCGCATAGGCGAGGAGCAGAGAGAAAGAGTGGAGGCTAGACCTCAGACGGTAACAAACCGCTGAGGTAGACTGGTATTTCTTCCTAGCTTATATACTACAGTACAGGATAGATAGAATGCTATAGAATGGAGTGGAATAGACTGTGCATGATGTAGTAGGATCGGAATGGGAGTAAGCACAGTCAGTGAGGTAGAGGGTATTGGAGTAGGTGCGTAATGTAGGGCAAAGGGATAGTGATATCATACAGTGTGTAGGGTCAGGTAGGCACATTGGTTAGCTAGGCCAAAGTTGCCATACCTAGAATATCAACTTGGATATACCTCATAATCCGGGGATTTCTTCTGCGCCCAGCCACACTACTGGGACCGCCTCCTTGATCGTATTTTTCAGGCCACGTAATGGTGTTGTCTGGAATGACTACTCATGTTGGCGAAATGAGCTGATGGTTTTCATCTAACCGAGAGGGATAGCTGGTACCCACCTACACCTTCCAGGGAGCAGGAGCCGCTCGAGCGTTCAGTACTTAATTCATGAAAATCAGAAACACCTCCAGCATGGGGGTCACCTGAAATACCGCGATTAAGTGAGTGAGAGATTTCATCCGGATTTCGAGGACACTGCTCACCTCATACCAGTTCGGGATAACCATGTTTTTCTGCGTATCGCTGACCAACCATGTCGTAGCTTCTCGTTATGAGGTGCTCTTTCACGATACTGTAATCCAAGCTATACCACGAAGCACCAATCCACATCAACATTTTGAACAAGGGGATCCCACTTGCCCTCCAATGCTCCTCACGAATTGCATGCCTCCCATTGGGGTCAAAAGACCAGTAAAACAGTGGGTTGGCGAGGGGATAACATATGGAATACAGCCCGTCACTACGCTCTATGGGTAGAGGTGGAACAAAAAGATAAAATGGAGTTGTAGATGTCATAGGGTTGTTGTGGATTGTGCCAACGAGAGAGAACCGAACGTCGGCAATGAACACTGGGGAATCCATATCGGTAAAGGAAAAGCAGGAGGATTATGAGGCAAACTTACCGAGGTCTTCTTGTGGATTGATACAGTCTTGGACGAAGGGGAAAGACTGGCTGAGGTATGCTACGCGATGTTCGATTTCAAACGGAAGACGCAAGGAGAATCGAAAGTCCACTTCATTACCGGAGGTGTTTTGGAGAGAGAAATCGACACGTGAGGGTACGAAAACAGTTGGTCAGTTGACGGAAGGGAGGTGGCCTGGGCAGAGGGTCCTACCCGAAGTCGAGTAGCTAGCTTCAAGGTCAGCACTATAGCTTTGAAAGTACCTTGCGGGAGAGAGGGTCGAGGTGAAATGAGCAAGAATACTGGGCTTGTTCCGGTCGACAACAGTCCCGAAGGTCAGAAGTCCATGGCGTGCAAAGTTCGACATATCCTTGACATGTCGTGTTTCTCCAGATGGCGCAATCACATGCAAGAACTCGTGAAATTGGTCCTCGAGAAAGGCCACGATTTCTTTGGTGTTAAGTCTCGGACAACTGTCCTGACGAAGTGGGGTTGGGAGGTAGGTGATTGGGCTAAGAAAGGTACAGTCTCTCGAGAGTGAGAGGGAGACTGAAGGGATATCGTATTGCCAAGCATGGGTTCTGGGATTGAATAACCAGGAACTCCATTCGCCCGAAACCTGCCCTGATGTTAGTAGACGGCCAGTAAATGCAAGTCATACACTCACCAGAATTGGTAGAGTGCTATCGGCGCGCAAAGCGTAAAGGGAGGTTGTCTACACAAATCCTGAGCTGGGACAGAAACGCCGAATGATTCAGCATACCTGCGTATACCAGAGGTAGCACCACACAACCCAGTTATTTTCAGCCCAAAGTTGATCGGTGACTTGCAATCCATTCGCGAGTTCTATGTATGACCATCACCACCCGCAATCACAATTGCCGACAAGTAATCTTACCTTCGTGCACAATCAACGTTAACCGTTCTGACCACCCCAGACCAATCAGTTGAGTGAATAGTGGTGACCTTTAACTGGATCAACATAATGACCATGAGCAGGTATTCAACATACCGCCGGGATGCCATTCCCCTACACACACGCTCCGCTATCTGCAACAACTCATTGAATACGAGGCTAGGGCTTCTTAGAGCGTGTGCCCACCATTACGAAGTCTTCTTGATTTTCCTCCACATCAGGAAAAGTCGAATAGGCAATCTTATACAGTATCGAGGTAAATAGTTGAATAAGTATGAATATTTGTTATGATTATCCTTATTATGCTCGTTACACATGTCCCCTGATAACAGGGGCATAAGTTTCGAGACAGTTTGCATAATTTTGCGCAAATTTCTCGATAATTACACTACATCTTCGCAATTATAATGATTCATGTTGCATCAGCTTTGAACTAGATTACAATTGGAATACCCAATCATTGACACTTTATTGAAGTAACATTTGTGGGTAAGGCATATAACATTCGCAATATACAGTACTGGTAACACAACTAGAAGACAACTAAAGTAGGCTACACTACTACAAAAACACAACAGTGAATGATAGCACCCTGGCTCAAGCGTGGCACTGACATCCAGGCGAGCATAAGGAGTCACAGGCAACCCATGTAACGTGCTAATAGAACTCCGATATTGTGCGATGATACCGGAGAGGGAGGGAGATAGGAGGGAGGGATAAATGTGCTGGGGAGAATGTTAGTATAGGCAAAAAAAAAAAAAGGACGCGAGGACGCACTAGAAAGCCCGTACAAAGCATAGTGAGGTCTTCACAGCACCCGAGGTGAGTTGAAAGGGTGCCGTGGGTTGGGAAACTGTGTACTAGTGAGCTCATCCAGTAGCTCAACAAATTTGCGAGACACGTACACTGACCCACATGCTGGCGGTGCTAAAGCCTTCGTGGATTCAAGGAGATGTATAAGAGAAGAACACGAAGAAGAAAAACACACACACACACGCACCCTGAATTCATTATCCCACTTCACAACTAGCCGCATTCCTGACTAAGAGCTTGAGCACAGTGTGAGCCTGCAAAGAGAAAAAGAAAAAGACTGAGGATAGGCCAAACGACCAAAAGAACAAGTCGGGAGTACGTACCATAATGTAGTTTGGAGGCGGTTGAGGGACTTCGAACTTGAAGAAATTAATTTGTCGTGTTGACAAAGGTGGCTTCGGAAAGTGCCGAGAAACTGTACAGTTCATTCCCACACCCACTTCAGCTTGGCTTTGTTTGGTCCTTCAACCTTGTGCGTCACTCTGCGGCCCCTAGGCACTTGACGAGATATGAGTAGATTGCAAGATAGGGATAACTGGTGACCTGTAGTGGTCCCAGTTCGAAATACACTACAAGATAGGTGCCAGTAGGTATGATTTGAGCAGTCTGTCAATTGTTCCACAATAGTTTTGTACTGTAGTTCATGTTATCAAAACTCTCTCGATGTGGACCCATACTTCAACCAGCACAATAAGAAAATGTATATACTATGGATTGGTATGGAATAATGTTTCTGTGGATGTTGAATGTCCCATCCTCGGTTATTCATATTACTGCAAATCTGGAACATGATGCATCCTCAGTGAATGTGGACCCGAACAATGTTCAACCAAAGGTGCGTATTCAATTCATTATTATGATAATTCAGGTAATTATTCATAAAATGTCCTAAACAAGTTTTCCTGATGCACTGGCTCGACCGTTATACTTGTGAAACCTCCCGGCAGCCCAAGCACACGAACATGTTGCATGGTTTTCTTGACTTTCACCGCCTTCAGTGGTGTCGGTTGCACATGCGCAGTCCCAGATATTGATGAGCGATGTTGTGAGTCGGCGGTGACTTCCAGAACGTCTGAGGATACGTTCTTCCGTACTATTATATCCCCCATTGGAATTCTCCTAAACACACTTCCATACTAGACCGGACGAGAACTAAAATAGAAAAAATGACCATGAGTGCACTGTGGCACGCACCAAATTCACCAGATCCCCTCTATTATCATTGTAGATGTTTGTGGTCGCATTGCCGGCCACGTTCTGTATAGAAGCATAGCCACCTATGCGAAGATTATGGACGTTAGCAAAGAAGTTGTTCATTACCGTCGTCTATCCGGAGGAAGGAGTGTACGAGGAAGGCCGTTGACTTGGATGATGGGAGGAAGCAAAGACGAGCGCCGTAAAGTCAATGATCTCAGCGAGCCAGTGGTGTTGATCGTTGTCCTGGAGAGGGATGGGTCATGATTACTAGATATAGAAAAAGTCATTTGCACTGTATTAGTGCATTTGACTGCTATGTCTCGGGAGTAGAAGATGTGACCAGTCCTTCAATAGTAGTGGCAAGCGTATACACTTTGAATCTGCAAAGGTCTCTTTGCTTTATTCAACCAAACTGATGACGACTGGACGGTGTGGAAGGAACGGTCGACGAAACTTGCAAATGTCGAGCTGATATCCTTCGACAAAGATCGACTTTGTGATGCGTATGATCTCACAGAAGTAGGCGCTAGAGACCAGCAAAGATCTCCTCGATTCCTCTAGATTGGCATCTTCACAAATAGAGTTTGTTGTACTTGAGAACCACTATGTCGGAAAAATAATTACGGCTTCATCAGGCATTATATGGACCATAATGCTTCATAATATACATTGCCTTACGAGAAAACCGGCTCTTGTGGAGCCTTTTTTAGCCTTTTTTAGCCTTGCGAAGCCCATACAAGGCCTTATAATCCGCTTATAATAAACGGCGTTTCCTTGCAAGGCAACTCTATCTCCCTCCCAGGACAAATTTTTGAAGAACTTGGCTTCTCATAAGCAAGTATAGTGTATGTAGGTCTCCTGCACGAGAGGTCGTAACGGAATGTCCCTTGACGCGCTCACAGTGGACAAAATTATTTTGGGGACCGGGGTGAGCCTATTGTGGGCCTTGTAAACCCCGGCAATAGGCCATTTTTCTGCCTATTATGGTGCATTACAGAGCGATTTTGCCCTTGCGACCCCTTGCAACGGCACCTCGGATCATAAGGCCGTAATAAAATTTTCGACATAGAACGAGGTGGATTGACGAGCGGGCTGCAAACTGTACGGCTCGAATTCATTCTTGGACTGGCTGGAGGAATGATATCGAGAGTATGCCCGTGAGACCTTGAAGTAAATTATGAGAGGTGGAGTGAGAAAAGCTTGAGAAGAGGTCGTATGGAGGTCGTTAAGAACAGAGACAAAGGGAAACGAGCTGAGTGCCCGTTAAAAGTTTTTAAATCAAAAGCCAAACTTGATTCAGGCCAGCAAAATCGGAGGACTATATTACTACCGGCGCGTGGAATGAGCGGCCCCTCGGTGATTACGTTTGGACGCATTCCATTTGAGTAGCTGAGCCCAAATTACCTCTTTCCAGGTCACGGCCGCGACATACACACATCCGAACTCGGGAAAGATCATCTACATTGTCGAGAGGAATCGGGAGCTTTGGAAGTATTTCAGATTCAAGAAGTTTTGGAAATTGGAGTCGCCCTACTCAGATGTCAGGGCTGCAAGCTGTGAACGAAAGCGTACCATTTAGCTCGCTGGCGTTTATTCGTTCCAATTCGATGGCAACGAACATCTACACCTCCAGTTCTATTATCAATTCTTCACGCGACGACAGCTGCTGTTAAAAAGGTCAGTACCCATCCTCCTCATCATCATGATATCAGATGATTGTTGACAAGTGATCTTCGCAGTAGTGTCGGGGAACGTGTTTGAAACAAAGAATACTGACCATTCACCGGATCTCTCGGACTATAGTCCACCGACATTCTTGTATGTCGAACGAAACTCCAGAATCACAAGCGCTGACATATCCAACAATGGACCAACATCCAGCCATCATCATTTTTCAGCTGAGAGTGTATTCCATGATCCCAGTCAGTGTTTTAGTTTATTTTGTCTCTCCCGCGTTCATATATGAATCGCACTACTATGTTCGCGGATCACAGACTACTTTGACCAAATCGACACTTCCTCATTGAACATGTCACTAAACCAGCTGGCGTCGACGGCAACGGGGTTTACATGTTAGTCCTTGTATCTGGACCTGCCAGGGAGGGCACACCTCGTCTTCGTGTTAGGTCTGAGAAGTTGACTGAAGCTTTAGATAGCCTGCCCTTGAGCTTTTTTCGGGCATGACAACGCAGTTACGGCTCTTGTGTTCATCTAGTGTCTACCATCAATCCCACCAGTCATCCGACACTGGACACCATGAATCCACTCCGGGTTTTCTCCACCACAAAGTTTAGTCTCGCGAAGGACGCTGATAGAAACGGAGTGTCAGTGAGCCTTAATGCCTACAAATTTGATACATACAGCTTTTGGCCTTGTTCCTTTCTCCCGCTTCTGATCTCAGGTCGACATTCGCAGGCAATCGTCCCCGGTCTACCCAAATTTACCTGTACGTCAACTCCGCGGGGCAACAGGATTGTGGAGACTGGAAGGGAATCTGCCGAGGCTACCAGTTCGCTTTTCGAACCGGAACTTCCAGAGGAAGATAGGAAGTAGATCAAGGATAGCCATGGATTGAGCTGTTCACCGGTGACCCCTACAGCGACGGCTTCTCACTTTGGGCGAACTGTAGAGCAGCTTCGGGTTTGCAACAGCAAAGAACTAGCTGCTATGCGCGCTTTTAGCTTGTCCCCATACTTGATGATCCGAGGTGAACGCCTTCCCCCTACGGCTGCCAGCATGATTTGGAGGAAGGGCTTGGCCCCGACGGACGGAATGCTCCGTGGGGGCTCGCATTGTACGGGCAACGAGCCGAGTCAAAGCGAGAAATTGGCGCCGGGCGCACCTACTAGGTCCAGAGTCGTACTTGAAGTTGTGGGAATAATATTGAGGTTCTCAGTACCAACGGTAAACCATAATGATCTATGACAACACCACTTTACTACTCTCTACACTACCTTTCAGTGCCAATCACAATGATGAATCGAATCCGTCCAACCGTTTATTCGAGATGGCAACGCCGCACACCATACTCCTCTCAGACAGCAGTTATTATCCTCGAATAAGTCTAGTCAGCATAGGATATCTCAGGTCTCGAACGATTTGTATATTAAAACCATCTTACAACCCCGAGAGCGCCGAACCACACTGACATGGCCGTACGATGTTGCCAAGTTCGCTCTCGAAGGCTATCATGGGAGTATATTCAAGGTGAGTATATATACTGTCTCTCTAGTAAGAAGCCTTTCGAGTTTCGTAGAACCATGCCCATGCCCGGAGAACCCATGGAAGATCTTCAATATCTCCAGGCCGCTCGGTATGCATTGGTCAGTGCTTTCACAGTGAGTAGAGGCATCCCGTTCTCCACTCGTCTGATCATTTTATCTCACTGCCGCTTCCCCTACCTTGCTAAAAGCTCTTCGTTTGGGATACGATCCTCAATCTGTCGAAGGACTACCAGATAATCTTCAACGGGAGGACGAATCCTGGATGGCCAGCGACTGTCTATGTCATAACTAGGTCAGCATCATATACCGTTTCATAGACAGTCCTCTTGACTCACCCGCCAGATGGTCTTCAGAATTGTTACCTTCGGAGGGTTGATGCTACTGAGTATATTCCTCAGTAAGAGTCGATGTCTCTCTTCGCATCTCCTCATATCTTATACAGCCCAACCGCTATACCAGTTGGCACCCCAGCCTCCCACTGCTACCTGGTCATCAAACTCCTCCTGAGCGGATTTCCCATTTTCGTTTCCTCCGAGACTCTCCTACTATTCTTCCGGGTTCGAGCAGTCTACTTAAACAACCGCCCGGTTGTCTATTTCTTCCTCACCTCCCTCTCCATTGTAACGATATCTTCGGCGTTCATCCCACTCACTGCATCGGGTGCCGCCATTCCCGGGAGTGTCTATTGCACCATTACCGGGTTTAATGCACCATTGACGGCGACGTTGTTTGTCATCCCACTTGTAAATCACGTCCTCGTATTTCTTGCGATCTCTTATCGGCTGCTTGGTCTGAGCCACCAAGACCGCAGTGACAGGCCTCAGGGAATGCGGCGAATGAGTGTTGCGTTTTCCCAGGCTCGGAAATTCAAGTTTTGGAGCGTTGAATTCGGGAGAAACCTGCCCCACCTATCAAGAACTGTATTTCGTGATGGACAGATATATATCCTGTAGGTGATCAATATTCCAAATCTAGGGAGGGTCGTTGACGGACATGTTTTTCACCCCACGACACATGCTCCAGGGTTTTCATCCCAACCACGGTCCTGTCCATCGTCATGTCCGTTCAACATCTCCCCAAAGTCTTTCATTGGATCTTCATCCCGATCCATATGGTGATCGAGAACTGCATGAATGGGTATCTTTTCCGCCATGTGCGTGAAGCTGCAGGACGTATCGATCGGACCAGCGCATTGGCGCCCGGGGCCCATACCCATCTCAGCGATGAGCCGTCTTTTGACGAGGCGGTGTTTTCTAGAATCAATGTTTTCCCGCGACCTTCAGTGGTCTCTGCTACCTCGTCGAGGGACTAGCCGATTAGCTACCTAGGTAGATAAAACGGCACAGTGAAGTATCATCATGGTGGACTCTCCGAGCCATCCCTAGCAATTCTGACCACCCGTATCCCCTCCTACGTGTCTCTGCTCTCGATTGATATAGTTCATCTTAATAGTACTTAATTTGGACTCGCATACTCACTCTGTCAGTATCTAATTGTGGAGCTTTCGGACTCTCGGACTCTCGAACTTTTTGTAAGTAGTTCCTCAAGTACTCGAACATTGCTTTCCTTCGCCGACTCTCTGATTCATTTCTCCGTCGAGAGCCGAGCACAACTATTTCTAAGTCTTGCATCCTAGCCCACGCTTGATCCCTACACCATTGTCGATCAAGCAGCCTCCGCCTCGGGCTCTGGCCGTAAGGGCTTGGAATATAGAGGGCAGTGCAAACGAACTGGACAGTTACGAAGCTCGGGTGTGCATCGGCGTTCTTACCTAGTCAATAATAGTTTGCTGATACACAAATTACTACTACCCATGAGCTTCCTCAGCTGATCTCGGGACCTCGGGCATGCCTCGGTCACGGTACTATTCTCGTCCTCTCTCTCTATATATATGCGCCGCACCATGACTTGTACATAACAACTAACCGCTTTCCCTTCGAATACAAAGAAGAACTCACCATGTCACAAAAACTCTTAATCCTCGTCATCGGCGCAACAGGTGCACAAGGTCTCCCCGTCGTCGCATCTCTCCTCGCCCCAGGCAAAGACGGCTCTCCCTCCCCATACGCCGTACGTGCTCTCACCAGAGACGCCAAGCACGAAAGAGCGTTACGTCTCCAAGCTACCGGTGTCGAGCTGTTCGAAGGTATTGTCATTGTCCGATGCCAGTGAATAACAATTCTAACTTGTGGGGCTCTAGGATCCTTCGAGAATACATCCGACATCATCGCAGCCTACAAAGGATGCCACGGTGTATTTGTCAACACCGATACATTCACCATCGGTCAGGAACGAGAGATATACGCTGCGCTTCAGCTGTACGAGTATGCACATCGGGAACCTGGGATGAGGCATTTCGTGTGGAGTGGATTGGATTATGCTAGTAAGGTGAGCTTGTAGCACAGAGGCAAAGACGAAAGACTTATTGCTGAGGGCCTTTCTACAGCTTGGAAAGTACGATCTCAAGTACAAAACCGAACATCTAGACGGCAAGGGGATCATCGGGGACTTTCTAAAGTCACAGAAATCCGACTCGTCAACCGGGGGTGAGGGTTTGACGTGGTCGATTGTGACGACTGGTCCATATATCGAGGGGTTGTCCTCCGTGAGTCCTTTCCTCTTCCTCTTCATCGTCCCCCTAGAAATCTGAATGACGACGACGACCACAGGTCCTCCTCGGCCCCCGAACAGAACGCGAAAACGGCGTAGTCGTATTCGACATCCCCATCGGGGACGGACACGTCCCAGTCATAAGCCTCAGAGATATCGGCTGGTGGGTCCGTTACACATTCGACCATCGTTCCGAAAGCTCAGGAAAAGAGCTCAAAATCGCCACGGAGATGCTCACCGGTGACGGGCTTGCGGAAACATTCACCAGAGTCACGGGGATCCCAGCGGTTTACAAACGTCTCGGGGTTGACGAGTACTTTGAGCATTGTGGGATTGAGGGGTTGGATAAACCGATCGCTTCGGAGGGTGGAGGTGTAAATTCGTCAGTGTCTAGTATCAGGGATACTTTTAGTGGGCTGTATTGGACGTGGAGGGATAATTTGATTGAGAGGGATATGGAGTGGATTCGAAGGGTACATCCGGAAGGATATACCTTGGAGAGTTGGATTCGAGAGACGGGGTATAACGGGACGACAGAAATTGGGGGATTGAAGAATGATAGGGGTCTTGTAAAGAAGTAATAAGTTTCTGGAGCGAAGAGTGGATCTCAATTGACATTCTATACTCACCCGTGCGTTTTTGGTGAACCGAAGTTTGCCAGGAATTGTATTCACCTAGGTAAGAGGGAAGAATGTTTTCAAAGCCTCTCGAGTGAATTTACGAGGTGTGCGCTGGACCTCAATGAGCGAGTTGACAATCACAGATAATGCCTTTAGTAAGCCGGATAATGACTAAAAGGACTTGAGGAAAAAATCTGGACTCTTACCTCGAGCACACCACCCATATCTTCGCAAGTACGGCCCAAACCCAGCTTCCAAAATCAAGTCCTCTCGGGCCTCTACATGACATCTTCCAAGTTCTCGTAGCCATAGGCGGCAACATCGTCCATTCCAAGACACAATGATGGGGTGTCCAAAGTAAAAAAAACTTCCGAGTCCAATCCTGACAAAACTCAGAAAGATAGTTGAGGTACATCAACATCCAGGACGGCTTATTCATGAGCGGTTGAACGAGAAGGAGCGATGAGTTGGTGAAGTCGCGCAAAACTGAGAGATCAACCGGGGTCAAGCATAAGGAGAACCTGGGGAGAGCGATGATACTGGAATTCACGGAAAGAGGGCATTGACAACGAGAGGTTGACTTGAGGGCTCTGAATCCTAAAGAATTCGTGAGGACGAAAAGAGTTCCTGGAATTGATATGCAACGCACTATCTGTTGCAAAGAATCTCTTGCGTCATCCACCCTTGTAGCACGAGCCCTATTTTTCCTTATCTATGTAGTTTTGCGTGATGTTTCGAGCCGTGAGCTGAGAAAATGTGGGTTCTTTTGAGTATTGAGTATATCTACAATAGAATAATATCTACAATAGAATAAAGCATAAAGCTAACGTAACCAGAGTCAAATGTTCTAAAAGATCTGATTGGCTGGTCGGCAAAAGTCATAGCTCTAAAAAATCTGATTGGCTGTTGCCCATTGTCAGGTGAGACGCCCCGCGGGCACGATTTCTCCCTCCACCTCCATGACCTGATACGTGGGGTGTCAGCTGGCGCTGCCAGCGGGTCCGAATTCGAAAAATCAAGGGCTGTTGCTCACACAACAATAGAACAGAATCAACATGCTTGAAACAGCCTTGAGCTGGATTTTAAGCATGAGAGGAAATGTCCTGGACTCATAAAGGCTCCTGAACCCCCTGAGCAGCCATGAACATTCATAAACACTATGAATTTTACAGTGTTCATGAGTGTTCATCTGGGCCTCTGGTAACTCACTTTCTCATGAGCTCTCATGAATACCACAAATCTCACAGACATTCATGTACATATAGAGCGTTTAGCTCTCAACTAGATAGCTCGTAAGTATGATGAACAAACATAAAGTAAAATAGAACACTTACTTCCCACAGGACCCGGATATGGTCAAAAGTGGGAAGCCCAAAGTGCCTCGTCAGTCTAAGTATAATCTAGACTACCTTCCTATTTGGGAATTCTTTGGAAAGAGACCTAAAGTCGCCACATATATAGTATAAATTTCACACGCTCCCCAAGCCATCACACTGAGAGTTCTGTCGCAAGCATTCACCAAGGATAACATACCTCTTGTGTCCAGCTGGTCAAATGGTTCACTATTTTACTCTCAATTCATAAACACCATCAGCAGTATATGAGCCCATTCATGTACAGGGAAGCATGAGTCAATGACTGTTTGACCATCATTTGATACTCAACCACTTGTTGGGGAGGCTTCAGAGTAAAATACTGAACCATCTAACCAGCTGGACACAAGAGGTATGTTATCCTTGGTGAATGCTTGCGACAGAACTCTCAGTGTGATGGCTTGGGGAGCGTGTGAAATTTATACTATATATATATGTGGCGACTTTAGGTCTCTTTCCAAAGAATTCCCAAATAGGAAGGTCTGATTACCTCAGTGGGCCATATCCACCGCATCTTGGACCTTGTACACATTCCCTTTACACTATCTGGATCTGAGTACATTCTCCACACCCTTCCATAGAAGCTATCTTGACTCAAGAACATAGATTGCTGGATCAATCAACTGCTCTTGAGTCAAGGATGTTACACATTAAACCTACTCAAAACCAGGGAAGAAGGGCATAAAATATATTATTTTTAGCTGGAATAATCAACACAATAGAGCATCACATCAGTACTCATATACTGCTTGTGAGTCTGACAGACAGCCATCATATTTTCAACAAGCTTGTACATGTTCTTACTCTGGAGGGACGGTAGCCAGATGCGTGGGAGCAATTAACCAAAAATAGAACCTACGCCAAGAAGGGGCGGCACTTCGCACTATATTTGGTAGAAAACACTCACACTTTCGATTTTGGTGTGAAATTGATTTCACACCCAGAAAAGCCTAATTCTCGTTCCTCGAATTCAGAACACGACCACCTCATATTTATTCTCTTTCTCTCCCCTCTACCCTTATACATGGCGTCAAAGAATCATGCTGTGAGCGAGGAACCCTCTCTTGCTTCTGGATACGACCACTCATCTTCCTTTTTAGTTCCCCCAATTCCCTCAACTGCGAGCATGAACCGTTCACCAATAGCAACAAATACTGGAGAAACCTCCGGTCTTCATATGCTGGTACGTTCCCTCTCAGACTTTATACCTCAATGTAAAAATACAGAAGGTGAATCCCCTCCAGAATTCTACCACTCGACGATGTGGACATGGACATCCCAGGAAACAAAGAGTTGACAATGCGAATGACCCAGTATGTCCAGAAACCTACCATCACCCATCTTGCAAACTGACATTCCTTTGATAAAAAAATCTACCCAGCCGCCGTCTTCATCCACACCCTCTACTGTCCACCGTCGTAGTCTCGCCCAGCAAGATGGGAACAATACTGAGTACAAAAGTAAACACGGCAGAATAATCAAGTGACATGCCGCCACCCCACTTCCATTGCCAAATCCTCATGTACGGATTTGTGCTGCTCACTGTCCCCTCCCCTCCGCCTAAACAAACCTTTTTCAGATCCCCACCTAGTATTGCCAACAGGTGGGTTGAACCACGGGTTTTGCCGCCCAGGTTCAAACCATGAAAATGTATAATTTTTTTTTTTTGCTATTTTTTGGTGGTAGACCTACATGAGGAAACTATCGGATGAGTATACATATGTCCAGTGTTGAGGTTTGGGGCGGCTGTGGTCCGAACAAGCTACATGTAAGTGGAGTTTCAAAACGGCACCTTGCTGGAGTCAGGCACGGATGCCCAATGCACACAGATTGTCTTCTATGACATGAGGTACAGTTCCAAAACTGTGCCTCATATTATATAAGACATGGGCCCTCAGCTGGCAAGGGATTTCCAACTGGTACTTAGGTGCTCAGTGTGAGCCAATGGATTGGAACTCAGCTCCAATTCTAGTTTGGGGCTGAACACAAATCAACATAGAGCTAACTAGCTACATCTAACTTACATTAGGGGACACACAATTTGAAAATAAAAACTCACGAAAATTTGTTTTGAACCGTGGTTGACCGGGTTAAGTGGGTTTGAAACCGGACCGAGGTCATTTAAATGGGTTTCAAACCGGCAAAACCCGAACCGCCTAGAACCAACCTGCGCCGAACCCAACCCACCCGTTGGCAACACTATCCCCACCCCGTCATCGTGACTTTCTTCTTCCGCTTCTACATCTTCGCAACCCAACAGCCATTCTCAAATCATGTCGCTACATGAATCCGTCAGGCCACTCTCTATGGTATTGAGAAGATAGCGAACAAACTCAGCAACCCCTGCCTCCCCCTTCTGCTCAACTCAACATCGCAAGAATTGAACGGCGTGGATGCTCTGGAGGTCCAAAGGTTTCGACCCTGCTTCCAATGCAGCCTTCGCACACCCCGTTGCCCCCACAAAGTGTGTAACCTATTTCATGCTCTTGGTTTCGTTACTGAAAACTCAGTCGCTTAGGCAATCAATCAACTCCCTACCTTTCGCACAGTCTCTTTGACAAATTAACTGTGTACTGCGGGCCATGGGTGCCTGGGCTACCGCCGCATCCCTATCCCTTTCGCGACTGGTCAGCAGCAGCGCCTTATCCTCTGAATCATCGCTATCTCAGTGGCGGCATGGAGGTTCAATGACTGCATTGCAATGCATGTATAAAGGAGGGCGGGTGAATTGTTTGGTGGAGAATGGACATGGCGTGACTGGAAGTTTCTCAGATGGTGTAGCCTTTTCTTTACTCTCCAATACAGCGTATACTTTCCTCTCTGTTAGTCTTATGTTTGTCTTACATTGCGAGTGATATCCTATGTGTTCAGACTATTGCATACAGCGTATACATAAAGCTCGAGTACTATTACTTCCCCGGAATCTCTGCATCGAGTTCACTAAACTAAGTTGCAGGCTCTGACCTCCCACATGTTGCTATTGCAAGATATGAATTTTGCAGCCACTGTTTGATTATGGCGAGTTCGACGTGGTATATGGACTCTCGGATCCCATCTTCAATACATCATCCCTGTAGCAACTTGCTAGGAGGAGCTGGCCAAAGGCCGAGCGACAATGAGCGTTTCAGAAAAATAAAAAAGACAAAAGCACCGGAGTCCTGATATTTCAAGTGCTATCGGCACGAGTTGTCCTCTCACGACAGGCGGGCCAGACTCTTACAGCCGTAATCCTGAATGTAAAAGGTTATCGTAAAAATCAAGAAATTACCACTTACTTTTGTGGTTGTAGAAGGATTGAAGTCACGACCGTAAAATGAATCGTAAAAAGTTCATTTTTATGAGGGTAAACTATGACGTAGTACAACGGGTTATGGCAATTTTTTACAAGGCCAAATAATTTCATTTTATGCCCGTTTCCGGTGTCGATTGATGTCGGCACGTCGGCGAGTGACGACCGAGCTCGCGCCTTCATGGCTATGGACTCTGGACTCTGGTTTGTACTTCATGCTCACGGACACTTGCACAGCCTAGATAGGCCTTGATAGGCTGTGTAGATATGGCTCGAATTGACATATTCTGACTCTGAATGACTCGAAACATGACTCGAAACATGACTTGTACTCTGACTAGGTAGGTAGGAAGAATAGTATATAAAGAGTAGTGATGTCATCGGTTGGTTTGAACCGACGGTTTAACCCACTTGGTTCCGAACCGGACCGGACCGGGACAAAAATCCGGTTTGGCCAGTTTCGGCCCGGTTTACAAACCAATAAACTGGTTTAAACCAGAATTAAATAGCTAAATTTTTTTTGTATATTTGTATTGCTAGAAGTCTTACTCCTGGTACACTATGTTGTATCAAGGCTAATATTATCAAGGTTGTATGAGATTTGGGGCACTTGAGCTTTTCTTTGCCGGCTCTGAAAAAGTATTTTGCATTCTTCTCAATGAGTTTGTACCTGTTTGCAGCACTTTGTATACCAAATTGAAGCCCTAGACGAGGGGCACAAGATCATCAAAAAAAAATATTGTGGGAAAATTATGTAAGCACAAAAGTTGCTCGCCGCTGTCACTATCATTGTGCTCGCCGGCGCTAAAAATCTCGCATGGAAGATTTTTGGCGCCGGCGAGCACAAGTATTCAACATTGTGACATTTTGTCAGGGTTTGACTCAACCCAGGACTTCAATCAACTCACCTTATACACCTTTATCTGTTGAAAAAAAAAACCTAATTTTAGTGGTTTAAACCATGGTGAACCGGTTCAAACCCAAACCAACTGATGGCAACACTAATAAAGAGCCTCGATGTACGTAGGTAGGATATGAAATTTATCTAGGTTATATCAGGTCATTACTGCGTGAATAAGTGAACTTAAAAGCTAACACACCTTTGACAACACTAGCGTTGCCAACGGCTGGTCCGGCTTGGCTCCAGCTCGGCTCCAACGGTCCGGCTTTACAACGGCTTCCCGAGCCATCAATCACGTGCAGCTTGGCTCAGCTCAGCTTGGAGCCGGCTCAGCCATGGCTCAAGCTGTTGAAATCTTGTAAAAATTAAATATGGTCAGCATGTTGCTAAAAATCAAAGGAAGGGTACCTGTGGACTACAGTCATGTACCGGTCAATGGGACAAGGTTTTGTAAATGGGACGTACCTTCACTGAGCTGCCTTGCTAAGCGCTCAGCGGGCTATCTAGTGTTTCTAAGCATACAATAGACCTCCTCGTGTATTTTCTATATTTTTCTGAAGGGTGTGGAACCCTGTCCCAGCAGTGTCGAAGGAAACTGGAGATTTTGGGACAAGGACCGCGCGCGGAAATGTCACGTCACGCCTTTTACCCACGCACTGCCACCACTTCGCTGGCAGCGCTGTCCCACTCAATGCGGCGCTGTCCCACCCAATGCGAGCACAACAGTCCATTTCTTGCACCAAAGATCGTCTACAAACTGAGGTACGTGTTCACGCTGAAAGGTAGTGGCTTAAATTAACAATAATAATAATGTAGACCCCAAGACCGCTCAATCTGAGTTGGTATCGGAGCTACTCGACCCACTCGACCCACTCACATCTGATATGCACCCATCCTCTCTAACATCTCTAGCCTGACTATTGGATGACCCGCCCTCCTTCACTTTGCGCTGTAGAACTGCTGGCTTGGGGATGGGAGGTAGCTTGAAATGTTTGAATAGAGGTTTTGGTCGTGTAGGTTTCCCCTTCTTCTTCTCGTCTGTCCACAGCTCAAGATCCGTAATCCACAGGTCATGAGCACGCTCATTTTCCTTCTTTCTCTGTGCAACAAGCACCTCATACTCCCTTCTCACCTCTGCCACCTCCACTCGACTTGCCTTCCTCTCTTTTTGTTGGCGCTCCTTTTCCTCTGTTGCTGCCGTGAATTCCTCCACCCTTTTCACGAACTCCTCAGACGTCAACAGTCTCGGCATACCATCACCCATGAGTCGCTTATTCGACTTTGTTCGTTTCTTTGCCTCATCCTGCGTAGCCAGCTGCTCTCGCAGACGATCACAGTATACTGTGTTCAGCACCATCGCGGATTGCAATGAAATCGCCTTATCCTTCAGGCTCTCATACTTCCGTTGAAGTGTGCGGTACGCATGGAGCAACTCTTGCTCCCGGAACGTTGTGGGAGGCTCATCGAGAGCAGGGTTTTGGGTGGCAACAGCTGCGGGGGAGAACTGGACTGTAGGGAACTCGGGCAGGAGGGCAGAGGAGGCACGAATTGGAGATTTGGTGAGGAGGAATGATACAGATGATTCTTCGAGAGCACTGATGCCATTGCTGATAGGTGTCTGAAACGGATCTCGTATGCCTCGCAAGCCTCCTGAAGTCGGGGTATTGGGTTCGACGCGTGGCCGTTGGGTTACTCGTTGACGTGATGGAGTGACAGGGGGTGATAGGGAGGCCATTCGCTTCCTTGAGCGCTCGTCAACACCAAGGATCATATTTGATACAGCGCGGATTGGTGTAGATTCAGGAACAGGTAACGAACCCTGTGATGAGGTCTCCTTGCTGGGAGCCATCATCTCAGGGGTAACGACACTCGGGTCAAACGGCCATACACCAGTCTTGGCAAAAGCTGCCTTGATATTCGACTCGGTGAGTGCTTTCAGGTGTGCACGTCCATACACTCCTAGAAAGTTGTCTTTCTTCAGCTGCTGATGTTTCTTGTCGAACAGTTTTTGCTTCTCCTCTGTGAATGCATGTTTCAGGGGAGAGAAGATAACCACATCGAGACCCTGATAGACATGCGTTGCATGTGCGGGATAGCAAAGAACATGGATTCGGTGAGCTCGTGCGAAACGGAGAAACCCTGATGTGTAGTGGGAGTTATGTCCATCGACAAGCAAGACACGGGTTCGGCCTGCAGCCTTGTCTTTTGTCTTTTCGTGGAAATCCTTGATCCATTCAACCCTGATTTCACCATCAGTCCATCCCTTCTTTGAATGTGCGAGTCTAAAGGGACAAAAGGATCATGGTGAGCTCCAACATGACCCTGCTCTCGTGTTGAATACTCACGATGCTTTCGTCGGGTTGTCTTGATCCCAGTTGACCTTGAAATGGGTTCCTTTGAAGATGACAGTCGGAGCGAGGGCGGTACCATCAGCACAAACGGTAACTATCACAGTTGTATTCTCTCGACTTCCACCCCCTTGCTTATGCTGCATCTTCTTCGAGCTAGATCCAATCACTCGGATCTTGACACCGTCGTTCTCCATGAATCCAGATTCATCGGCGCCATATATACAGTCTGGGTCGATAGGTGTGTCGGACGGTCGTTGTGTCTCGGCGTGATGTGGTGTATCGGTATCCGTTGGCATAGACGTTCGACCTAGAGCAGCATGTGTTATCATTCTCCACATTCCGTGACTGAGATACTATACCTGTATGTTCCTCTTCTTCATCTGTATTGGTATCCTCCTCGGGCACTGGTATGCTCTCCCAATCAATTGCATCATCTCCTGCCGCGTCCTCGCATGAGTCAAACTCATGGTCCATCCTTCCTGCCAGCACGTCACCCAGCAAGGAAAACCACTTTGCGTTGGTGTTTGGGTTGACACCCTGCCCTCGTTTTGAGTCCAGCTTGGAGGACCAGAAAGTTTTCAGCTGATCGCTGTTTCTTTCAACAAATCGCTTGGTCCATTGCTTCCCGACGCCGTCCTCTGGAAAATCACTGCCTAAACGAGCCCGCACGATTTTATCCACAACCTCCTTTAACATCTGGTGAGTGAGAGGGAATCCTCTTGCGGCAACCTCATGTGCATATCTGATCACTGTCGCCTCCTCCTGTGGTAGCAACCATCTTCTCTTCGCGCCAGATTCAGCTTTTGAGGGTTGACCCTTTAAAAGTCGGCCAAGAGTAGATGAGCTGAGAGGCTTGGGCGGGTCCTTTTTCTTCTTCTCGATGTAGCGTTCCGTGATCTCGTCGCAAACCCCACGGATACTCAGAGGAGTATGATTGAGCACGACATCAGGCGCGTGTTCCTCCCGGTAAAGCGCGACAGCCTGCTGATATAGCTCCTGCATGATCTTGCCTCGGATTTGGGCTTTCTTGGTCTCGGATTTGGCGCGTCCAGGCATTTTTTCAATGCAGGAGGGTGTGTGTTGACTGAGGACGAAGCAAAATTTTTAACTTTGTCCCACCGCACTAGTGGCTGAATGCGATCGGCCACCTTCCACATTTGGGGTGTGACTCTCTACAGGGGCTCGCTGGGTGTCCCATCCAGAATATCGAGTTCCTCTCATTTTATACACATGAGAGGGCCAACGTTTTAATTCTTAGTGTCATGCAAGTACACTGGCCAAACCTGGTAGGTATTGAAGGTCATTTGGTCTCTGTAGGTCCAAAACAGTTCAAAAACCGGCAGTATTCCATGTCTCTATTTTTCTGGAGACAAGATATCATTGTAGAAATACATACATCTGAAGGACAGCATATATATGTATGTACGATAATTTTTTGAAGGGGTACTGTGCAGCGGTCCCTGCTCCAAACGCATTTGTCCCACTGACCGGTCTTGTCCCATTGACCGGTACATGACTGTAACAATAATATGGTATGACCGTAATAGTTTAAGGTTTAATGTCTGAACCGCATTTTTGAGTATGGGGGGAAACAGGAGAGTAGGAACAAGAATAATCCAAAGTGGTCAACTCAGTGAGACAGGAACAGTGGGATACAAGTGAATAATAAAGGAAATGAATTTAAGGGTACTAACGGCATGTAGGGGCATTAACACAGACGCTTGCCAGGACGCGTGGGTGACGCGCTTCCAGGAGGCAAAGTACAAAGGCGGACAGTTCCTGGAACTGAACAACCTTAAGGGCAAACCCCTTCAGCCCAAGTACACCAGTCGGGGTACATGGCTTCCACATATTGGTTGCACCAACTCCCTTACATCAAGGGTGATCAGGTGCATCACAAATCACGCTCCAGTAGGAGAGTACTATTGCAGGTTCCACATTCCGGAATCTGAAGACTGCAGGTGTGGGCGGGCCCTCGAGACTTGCTTGCATGTGTTGTTCCGCTGCCCACAGGCAACGCGTACAGGGCCCATCAGATATCTGGGGGACCTTGTTAACTTCCTCGATGCCAACCCGGGGGTCTCCGCGATGAGGAACCAGCTCCCTAGAGCTGGGGTGGGATGAGCAACGTTGGCCTGGATTAGGTTTTTTTTTTTTTTTTTTTTTTTTGAATCTACCATTTATATCCCGGTGCCCGATCGCAGTCTGGGCCCAGCACTATCTACATACATGTGTGTCACGCCCATAACAAAACAATGCTAGAGTTCCCCTTCCACTACGTTATATAGGCCAGCCGCCCGAAGCCAGCAGGCAGAACGAACCCACTGCGCCAAGCGCCTGTGGGCAGATAAGGTAGCTCCACCGACCTGGTACACCCTAGCGCTACAGCCCTTTAACAACCCGCGGCCTATGCCCGGCTGCAAGTTCCGCGCCACCCCGCAGGGTCTGCTGAGCACCTAATCCAGGCCAACGTTGCTCATCCCACTCCGGCTCTAGGGAGCTGGTTCCTCATTGCAAACGTTCCTGGGTTGGCATCGAGGAAGTTAACAAGGTCCCCCAGGTATCTGATGGGCCCCGTATGCATCGCCTGTGGGCAGCGGAACAACACATGCAGGCGAGTCTCGAGGGCCCGCCCACACCTGCAGTCTTCAGATTCCGGAATGTGGAACCTGCGATAGTACTCTCCTACTGGAGCGTGATTTGTGATGCACCTGACCCCACCGGTGTACTTGGGCTGAAGGGGTTTACCCTTAAGGTCGTTCAGTTCCAGGAACTGTCTGCCTTTGTACTTTGTCTCCTGGAAGCGCGTCACCCACGCGGATATAGGTCCAGTTGCCTCACCCTTACCACCCCAGGCTGACAAGAAGCTTTTTTTAGGATAGGCTATAGGGATGAACATGTCAGCAAAAAACAACACCAATGGCTTGATCTGTTCGAAACCTCCAAGGACCCACAACAAACTGTTGTTTATTTCCATGTACAACTAAGTATTTTTTGATGTATCTGTTCCCAAACCATTCTCCTGAGTGCCAGACAATCACAGACTAATTCGTACCTGACTCACAGTACCACTTAAACTTGGCCCTTCAGTGGGCACCTGCATATGCTGATGCAGGCACTTCTTTCCTGGACCTGAGCCCATCACCGCACCTGTACCCAGAAGTGGTCAATGAAGGCAGAGAGGCATGCTGAGTTTTGGCAAATTTCTGGTGCTTTTGGCATTACACTGGAAACGTGCAGCAGTTTTTCTTTTTGATGCCATTCAATTGCATCACAATCAAGTCCAAACTAATCAGGACAAAGCTTATTAACTCCCAAACGTCCCCTGGTAGCTATGAAGGCCACATCTAAAAACAAGGAGTTCACCTGCAACTACAAAGGAAAAGGGCAAGAAGAAGGAGAAGAGGCAAATCACAATGAGGGTGTGTGTACCAGGGATCTGTGTGCATACCTTGACTCCTGCCAACATATCATTTCAACTTAGAACTTCCATATGTGTTTAGGGTTTACATAGCCAATAACACCTACCAGGAAGCTGTTTGCAAGGATAACCCAAACACTGTTGCACTCCTTTGGATGGGCAAGGTTATGCAGATGTGAGAGCACAAGGAGGACTGTGTCTACCAAGTCAAATGGTTTCTCACCCAGACCCCGCATCACAAAGTAAGAAGTAGATGTTCTCTTTCACCCTCCCTCATGGCCTTGTCACTGTAGAGCTATCGGTTCCATGTCTGCCCGCAACCTTTTTGGGCAGACTGGGAAATACAAGGTCTTCAAAGGCGAAAATATCAGCTATATGTGCAAAGACAGTGTGCTGGGTGAAGAACACAACATATATTGTCTAACACAGGCATTGACACAACCCTTCAGACCTGCACAAACCCTCACATTCAACCTGACCTCTGGCATTTGGATCCCTCAATGCCAGTGGTACAGCAAGTATTGTCTTCACCCAAACTCCAAAGGAGCCCCAAGCCTGTGGTATGTTTTTCTGTGGGGTACATGGTTGCCACATATTGGTCGCACCAACTCCCTCACAGCGAGGGTGATCAGGTGCATCACAAATCACGCCCCGGTAGGGGAGTACTATCGCAGGTTCCATATTTCGGAATCTGAAGAGTGCAGGTGTGGGCAGGCCCTCGAGACTCGCTTGCATGTGTTATTTCGCTGCCCACAGGCAGCACGTACGGGGCCCATCAGATACCTGGGGGACCTTGTTAAATTCCTCGATGCTAACCCAGGAACGTTTGCAATGAGGAACCAGCTCCCTAGAGCTGGAGTGGGATGAGCAACGCTGGCCTGGATCAGGTGCTCAGCAGACCTTTCGGGGTGGCGCGGGACTTGCAGCCGGGCATAGGCCGCGGGTTGTTAAAGGGCTGTAGCGCTAGGGTGTACCAGGTCGGTGGAGCTACCCTTTCTGCCCACAGGCGCTCGGCGCAGTGGGCTCGTTCTGCTTGCTGGCTTCGGGCGGTGGGCCTATATAACGTAGTGGAGGGGAACTCTAGCATTGTTTTATTATGGGCGTGACGCGCATGTATGTAGATAGTGCTGGGCCCGGACTGCGATCGGGCACCGGGATATAAATGGTAGATTCTAAAAAAAAAAAAAAAAAAATCAAGGAAGTTAACTGCTGCCCATTGATTTGGGGTATGAGCCATTCACGGGTGCTACCCCATTGACGCCTAAGGTTACATGGCGCTACCTTGGGTTCTATTTTGACCGGAAACTCCTGTTTCAGGAGCACGTCCGGTTTTATTCTACCAAGGCCCTCACCACCGTTCAGGCGATGAGGATGCTTGGGAATTCTACCCGCGGGCTGTCTGCGGCGCACAAACGGCTACTGTACCGGGCATGCGTGGTTCCTATTGCCACGTATGGGTTCCGGATGTGGTTTTATAATGGGGCTCGGTGCAAGGGTGTACTGAAGTCTCTTCGGTCGATGCAATGCAAAGC
This sequence comes from Marasmius sp. AFHP31, assembly GCA_024721195.1. Classification (NCBI taxonomy): domain Eukaryota; kingdom Fungi; phylum Basidiomycota; class Agaricomycetes; order Agaricales; family Marasmiaceae; genus Marasmius; species Marasmius sp. AFHP31. Next base: position 23,786 of record JANHQD010000393.1, read on the forward strand.
TGCATTGTGGATCTGTGGTGCGTTTCGCACCTCCCCTACTGGGGGGATTGAGGCCCTTGCAGGCCTGATCCCCGTTGACCTACACCTCCGGAAGATGGCCAAGCGGGCCGCTCTCAGAGGTTCCACCCTTACGGGCACACACCCTCTCAGGGCGTTGTTCCCGTCGGGGAACCGGATTCGGGACTTGTTCCCAAACCGGATCTGTTTCGACAAGTCCCCCAGGGCCTCGGATCAAGAGGCTGAGGGGGAAAGTCGCTCTGACTACCTGAATCGCCTCCTATTGGAGTGCGAATGGGACCCAAAGGGGATTGTGGTGGCAACAGATGCCTCCGTCCCCCCTTCAGTGCAGCACCAGTCGGTGGCCGGATTTGAGGCCTATGTAGGTGGGGAGAGAGTCTTTGGCTCTTGCTTTGCCTTGGGGCGTGTTTTGGCTCCATGTGCGGAGCTTGTAGCGATACGTTTTGCGGTAACCCGGGTCACTTCCGGGGCTGAGCCGTACAAGCGCATCACTGTTTTTACAGACTCCATAGCTTCGGCGGAAAGAGCTGTAGATCCGTCTTTGCACTCAGGCCAGGCCCATTCCCTGGCAGTGTGCAAGGCGTTGAATGAGTGGCTCCTTGAAGACGAAGATCGAGAGATCAAGTCCGTGGAGGTTCCCTCCAGTGCCAAGTGGTCAGTGCACCACTCGGCCCACTTGTTTGTGCGGGGCCTGCCCCCTATCGGGGCGGGCAACGCACCACAGACATCCCTTGATTACCTTCGTAAGAAGGCTACGGACGCTTGCCAGGACGCGTGGGTTACGCGCTTCCAGGAGGCAAAGTACAAGGGTGGACAGTTCTTGGAACTGAACGACCTTAAGGGTAAACCCCTTCAGCCCAAGTACACCGATGGAGGTACCTGGCTCCCTCATATTGGTCGCACCAACTCCCTCACATCAAGGGTGATCAGGTGCATCACAAATCACGCTCCAGTAGGAGAGTACTATTGCAGGTTCCATATTCCGGAATCCGAAGACTGCGGGTGTGGGCGGGCCCTCGAGACTCGCTTGCATGTGCTGTTCCGCTGCCCACAGGCGATGCATACGGGGCCCATCAGATACCTGGGGGACCTTGTTAACTTCCTCGACGCCAACCCAGGAACGTTTACAATGAGGAACCAGCTCCCTAGAGCTGGAGTGGGATGAGCAACGTTGGCCTGGATTAGGTGCTCAGCAGACCCTCTGGGGTGGTGCGGGACTTGCAGCCGGGCATAGGCCGCGGGTTGTTAAAGGGCTGTAGCACTAGGGTGTACCAGGTCGGTGGAGCTGCCTTATCTGCCCACAGGCGCTTGGCGCAGTGGGTTCGTTCTGCCTGCTGGCTTCGGGCGGCTGGCCTATATAACGTAGTGGAAGGGGAACTCTAGCATTGTTTTATTATAGGCGTGACGCGCATGTATGTAGATAGTGCTGGGCCCGGACTGCGATCGGGCACCAGGATATAAATGGTAGATTCAAAAAAAAAAAAAAAAAAAAAATCAAGGAAGTTAACAAGGTCCCCCAGATATCTGATGGGCCCCATATGGAAAATACCGCTACCATTGACATAAAGTGGATTACAGAAGTCGTTGCAATGGTACCATTTAGACGTGCGCACTTGGACTGGAACAAGGGTGAAACAGATGAGTATATTTTGTAGTCGAAAAAGTCTTTTCAAACACTGGTTGATAACGAAGGGGACGCCAGTGACGAAGGGAGTAACTAGCATAATGTGTGTACCAGTATGGGTGGCAAGAAGAGGAGTGATAAAAGTTGAATCTGTCGATAATGTTGGCAAAGCTCCTCCACCCTGCTGAAAGTCAAAAGGCCTGTGGCCACCCTAGTCTCATTCTCTGTCTTTCTCAACTGCTTCATCTCAGCTGAAGCCTTTGACTCCCAGCACTCCTGGGTTTGGAATCTGTTGTGTACCCATTGGAGAAGGGGGCCCTGGCCGTGTATTGTACAAACAAGTAACATGTCTCACTATCTTAAATGCAGACGTTAGAGTGAACAAGAAGTGCCAAGGGTATGAGGACTGTTGTTGCACCAGGGGGGAACTGAATGTAAATGCCCAAGTCCCAGAGAATTAGGTGGCCCCCAAAGTCAGGGTCAAAGTTACCCATGGCAGTGATAGCACACCAGGTATACCAGTAGTTATTCGAGTCAATGTGTTTGTAAGATGCAAATTGAGGGCCTATATTCCACATGCATGATGCAAAAACCGTGTCATTGTAGTTGTGTTTGAGGTGCTTGTGATGCTTGTGATGCTGTGGG
>JANHQD010000396.1:5888-18417 GCA_024721195.1 Marasmius sp. AFHP31
AAACCATCTTGGCTTTCCTGATGATACTCCAGGCGCATCTTTGGGACATCCTCCTTCACGCACGTGTCGATGTACAGCTCATGCGAAAGTCCGGATTTCATCTCCCACAGGCAGTATATCTGGCAGAGAGGTCATTTCACATTGCTTCATTGATTTGGCCGAAAGAATGAAAGCTATACAATCACACAGACTTGTAACTCTGACATTCCTGATTCTTGAAACCATATTTTTGAGTGGGTTGGTTCTTCCTCGCGGCGTGAACCATGACTAACTATCCCATCCAGCTATGCGAATTGAAAGCTCGGGTTGTCGCACCCTCCACATCGCAGTTTTATGCGCATGGTCCCTTCACTATACCTTGATGGGAGGCCTCCATTTGTTACGAACTCGTGCCATCTCCCACAACCGTACTTGGGTGGCCCGGTGCCTCTTCATTCTATGGCTGGTTTGTTCCGGGTCTTCTATGGCGCTTCCTCCTTTCATGGTTCAAGGAGGCGGTGTGATTGGCACAGACCAATGCATGCACACCGGCCTTAACTGTCCCCTCATGCAAATAATGACGTGCATCCACGTATTTCAAGGCACTTGTATTGCTTTTGCAGCGTGCAGTGGTCTCATCCTCACCCCTGATGTTTACACCACACGCCGATCTGGGTTTCTCGGGACCCTGAAGATTGCCGTCGTAGCCAAAGACATTCCCACTTTTTCGAAAACGCTGTTACGACACGAGCAACGATTCTACTTGTGAGTCCGTATCCCACCCCAAACCTTCGGTATGACCCAAATCCCAATCATGATCCTCATTTCAGAATCAAACTATGCTACTTTCTGGCGTCTATTCCCATGATCATGATGACGATTATTCAGGTCATCCCCCTTGCATATCACCTTGGATTTGTGTTTACATCCCACGTCATCCTTCACTGCAGAGCGTGTTCGGTTTTCCGGGGTGTTGGGATCTCAATGCATCTTCGCAAAGAAGGAATACTCGACATATCAATCGACGAGTCAATCTCTTTTCAGTCTCGGCCGGATAATATCATACCCCATACATCTCGCACGGGGACAAACATTCCGCGCCGAGATGGGAACCAAAATAACACAGAAATGGCAGTGGGTGCCAGTACAACCGTCGAATCTATCTCCCACTTATCATGTATAATCAGCCCTCCGCAGAGACTCAGCCGGGAGGCAGGAGTGCATATACCAGGCAGTCACTCTAGGCGTCTTATCCATCGCCTTTCTTCTTTTCTTTCCGGACGGTACCGAGACATGTTTTTAGCTTCGATTCTTGTCTCAATTCATGGCCTGTCTTTTGAAAGACTTAGTAGGGTCTGCTCCGCCTCGGTCCTGCTTACAGTGCACTAGACCTCAAGAGAGACTTCGGCATAGGTCACCACTGGTAGAATATCATCGAGAACTCTCTAATACCGACGTCAATTGGAACTCTTGTGACTTCGTCGGACCACCAGCTCAGATTAACTGCCGCACTGTGAACGTTGACTTCCAACGGCGTTTACCAGTTTCGTTTAAAGAAAGCTAACGTTCTGGAGCTACGGAAACTAGGGGTCCAATCCTCGGAAAAGTTACTATTGTCCGTCAATCAGAGGTGCCATAGAGATGCTGTATCTCATCACTCCGAGAACTTCGAAAGTCTGGAAGATCTTGGAAACCGTGATATCGAGTGAGTCGATCCTTTCTTGCAGAGTATGGATGGCATTGAACTTTTGTTCTAGGTGTGCAACACCGAAGTTCACGCTGCCATGTACTTCACCTCGCAATAACATGTATGTGGCCTCTTCACTTCACAGTTCCACTTTGATGGGCGCATTACGTTTGCTACCAACTCGTGCCATCTCTCCCGACCATACTTGGGTGGTTCGTTATTTCTTGATTCTATAGTTGATATCATCTCGAGCCTCCATGGCGACGAGTCCTTTCATTCTCCAAGGAGGTGTCACGATTGGTACGGATCTATCCATGCACACCAACGTCAACTACACTTTCACACAAATCATGATTTGCGGACATGCGTTTCAAGACACTTGTATCGTTCTCGCGGCTAGTAGTGGTCTCATTCTTTTCCGAAAGGTTTTCTCTGCGGGGTCGACCGGGTTCTTCGATAAATCGAGGATAGAAATCATAGCCAAAGACATTTTCTCCTTTGCAAAAGCCTTCTTACGACACGGTCAACAATACTACATGATGTGAGTCGCCACCCATATACCAATTCTCATCGTGATACTCGTTATCAGGGCTCAGGTGGTCTACAGTCTGCCCTTTCTTGCCACAGTAAGAATCCGGGGCATTCCTTTCGCCTACCACCTCGGACTCGCGATACTCACGCGTTACTGTCCACTGCAGATCATGTTCGGTCTTCCGGAATGTCGGGATCCCCAAGCACCTTCGCGAGGAAGGCGTGATCAACATTATCGACGAGTCGATCTCCTTTCGGTCTATGTTGAATAGTGCCCATCGCGTGATAAGTTGCCGTTGATCACAAGGCCGTAATTATTTGGACAGACTGAGTCCAAAGCCGATCAGAACGATCCAGCCAAGAGGCAGGCGATGAAGCTGTATTTAAGCATCTCGCTTGTTCTTGAACGGATATAGAGAAAACCTTGAGGTGAACTCCCAGACGTAGGTCTGTGTGTGAGTACCCCTTGTCATAGGTTTTGTGTCGTATGTTATAAGGGGGAGGCTTGATCAAAATCATATGTCGGTCACCACACGGCAAGGTCACTTTGTACTCTCCCGCGCTTAGCGCCGTTCATCAACTTCGGATCAGGGAATAAATCATGATGGTACCCCACGATTCTTGTCTGATCATGTACATACCTTGCCTCTTTGCTGTCAGCTACTTGTCGTAGAGTGACAGATCTGGCTTGATGTACATATGTTGATACCTGTGTTTTGAATTGAGGGCAGTCGGATTCAATCGCTCATGATTCCACAAGCACAGGGTTGTTCAAAATCCGTTTCCCTTCTTTACCCCCTCCCATTTACAGCACAATTCACAGCTTTACAAGTTGAGGGCGCTCAAATCCCCTCCATTCGCGCTCTCTTTGCTCCATAAATCACGGATGATCGAATGGTGTACAATTGTTTCGTGTGCTGTAAAGATATCTTTTCTTCTCTTGACTCCATCTGAGAGTCGTGAACTGAGGCGCATACTCACATCAGTTACGCCAGAATCCCATGACCCCGGTTTGTAAAATTAGGACGAATCACAGACTATAAAGAACCTACCCTAACTTGGCGGGTATCTCGGCGCCCTCGAATCATCTCTTGATCACTATCGTCTATGGACTCGGCCTTGCATTCGTCACTCGCACAGCGGCAGCACCTTTGTTGTGTTGTTGCGGGGTCGTTGGCCGTGAGTGTACCTTTTCCCGTTGAAAATCTCACTCTCAGTAACCGCTGGTTTAGACCGTTCTTTGGGATGTCCTTCTGCATTCCAAGGTTGACTTTCAACTGTTCAGAAAGTCCGGGTTTCACCATCCTCAGGGACTATACGTGATTTCGAGGTAGGCTAACAGTGTTTTAATCAACGGCGAAGGCAGAGCTAACGACTTGTAGGCTCGTTACTCTTGCATTTTTGTCCTGTGAAACCGTACTTCTGAGTAGGTACTCCTATCGTCCTTTCGGAGGAATACCTTCAATATTCCCTTTCAGCGGTAGAGGTTGGATCACACTGTCATGCCCTGACTCTCGCCGTCACCTCGCTCTGGTCGCTCAGTTATGCCTTGATAGGACTAATGCACCTCGTGCGCACCCGCGCCATCTACCTCGATCGTCCATGGGTGGTCCGTTTTTTTTGGGCCCTATGGTCAATATCATCCGGAATCTCCTTGGTTATCGGTCCTTTTGCCGTAAAAGGCGGCATCGTCGGCACAGGCTCTTGCCTACACATCAATCTGAATGCCACCCTTCTGGAAATAGCGACGGCGATCAATACCTTCCAAGGTACCTGCATTGTTTTCGCGACTAGCAGTGGCCTTATCGTCTCTCCGGCGGATGTGTATGCTATGAGGCAACTCGGGGTAGTCGAGAAGCTAAAAGTGGCAGTCGAAGCGAAAGATGTTCAGCCATTCTCAAAAGCCCTCCTGAGGCATAGCCAACGATACTATGTGTGAGTCCACATCCATAATTGTAATTACATCCTTCGAGAGAAACTGACTCAGATCTTGATCTCCACAATCAAGGATGCAACTCCTGTCCAACCTCACAGTGATGGCTCTAATAAGCATAAAAGCGATACCCTCAGCGTATCGCATCGGATTGACCCTCATTGGGCACGTATTTCTCCATTGTAGGGCATCCTCAGTCTTTCGGAACGTCGGAGTATCGAGGTACCTCATTGAGGAAGTGATAATCAACATTGATGATCAGCCGATTCTTCGCTTCGACGATACCCCCACCCGTCATTCTTCACGTGGTGAGACAAATGGCGGTGACTTTCCACGTTTGCAAGATACACCAACTCCGAAGAACGCAGTGGCGGTGAGTAGCTGCCTAATCTTTGCTTTTCCCGTTTTGCTGAACACGCGAGTCGATAGCCCACCGCCGAGGTTCAGACAGGAGGAAGCAGAAAAGCTGATCTACCAATCTAGAGAGTTAATGTCTTCTTTGTCGCTCTGGGGCATACGAAATTCCTCAGAAGAAAATAGTTCCCGACTCATATATGGGGTCTTGTCGACTCAGAGCACGGTAACTTCACTCAAAATTCTGCGGACATGCCACCGGTCTGAAGATTCGAATCACGTCCCATTTCTCATCGTCTCGAGCTATACAGAGTTGATGAAGAAGAAAGCGCCGCTCAACTTATTACCGTGGACGTGTTGACCCAAAGAACGAGGAACGCACTCAAATATCTCATACTTATCGTCCCCGGTCCAGAAATACTAATCGAGATCAATTGTTGAGCTTGCGTGCCACCTTCCGGCCACAGAGCACCCAATAGACTTCTCCGACGTCTCTAGAGATTAGCTTGCGATATGAAAGACGGATAGACCACTGAATACGGTACAAAGTGTCTTCAAATACCTCTCACAAATCATCTTTCAGAGCTTAACTCCACTCGAGGTCGGTAAAGCCCTGACGAGGAATCTTTGCATCGGACGGAGTGGAAGACTATGACAGTTTATAGTCCAGTTGAGTCCGAACTTCGAAGACCTTGAATCGTGAGAACGACGCCTGTGCCTTCCTTGTCCCAAACTAGGCGGTTTGAGTATCCTCGGCTCTCGAAAGGCTTTGCCTGGGACAAGGCCTGGGATCGTCTCTTGGCAATACTTGCAAATGCTCCGCGCAGACCGAAGGGCAGCTCGGAAAAGTCCGAGAAGAGGTCTACGTCATGACCGAGCATTGCGAGAAGCTGCGACGTCATCGACGTGGACTACGTTTTCTAGCCCCTCGAAATTGCGTTCCCATCTATGTTGCCCACAGCTCGGCTGGAGCTGTGGCTGAGCTGGCTCCGAGCCAAGCCAAGCCAGTTCCAAAAATGGCTGAGATCAGAGCCACACCGCGACTTGGCTTACAGTAGCGGCAAAGATTGATATCCCCCCCCAAATAAGGAAAGGGGCTCCGCAGGCGGGGGAAGGCGTTGCACTACCATTTATTTTTGACCTATCTCCCACATGCCTTCACTGCAATCCCCCGCCTACAGAGCCCCTTTCCTGATTTGGGGGGGGGGGACATCAGTTTTTGCCGCTACTGTATGAGCGGAACCAAGCCAGCCGTGGGCAACGGACAGGATAGCAGACTATAAAAGCGACGCAACAGCCAAGGCCAATTCTGTACATCCCTCTCTCGTATGATGATTTTGCCGGATGTTGTGGATACGTCACTCGCACAACGGCGACACCTTTGTTGTATTGTTGTGGGGGCGTTGGCGGTGAGTCTGACTGCTTCTACTATCCGTAGATCTTAAATACTATCCGACAATGGTTCGTTCACGGTATAGATGGTTGTGTGGGACGTCCTACTACATGCTAAAGTCGACTTCCAACTCATGCGAAAGTCTGGGTTCCACCTCCCGCAGGCAGTATACGTGATATTGAGGTAAGTTAACATAATATTTGAAAGCCAACGGTCTTGATATCTACTGCATCCAATCAGATTTACCGCCATTGTATTTTTGATTTGTGAAATGGTGCTCTTGAGTATGCTCCTCACCTTTATCTCTGGAGTATAGTCACGATGCCTTTTTTGCTCGTTTCCAGGTGCCCCTGTTGGCCCCCGTTGCCGCGCACTGACCCTCGTGGTCATTTCCTTGTGGTCCCTCCACTACACTCTGATTGGGATGTTGCATCTGACTCGAATCCGGGCCATCTTCTTTGACCGTACTTGGGTCATTCGATCTTTCTTGGTCCTATGGTTGATATCTTCCGGAACCTCTATGGCGGCTAGTCCATTCCTTCTCCAGGGAGGTATCATCGGCAAAAACTCATGCATGCACACCGACCTTAACCTCACCCTGACACAACTCGCGATGAGTATCAATACATTCCAAGGCACCTGTATTGTTTTTGCAGCTAGTTGTGGCCTAATCTCTTCCTCGGCGGATGCCTATGGGCCCACGGCACCGCCCGGATTTCTTGAGAAGTTGAGAGCGATAGTTGTGGCAAAAGATGTGCCATTGTTCTCTAGATCTCTCCTACGTAACGGACAAATTTACTATTTGTGAGCTCCTACCTATCTTGACCCGCCTTCCAGACAATCTGATCACTTTTAGGATGCAATTGGCTTCCAATCTGGCGGTAATCATCGTGATAAGAATTGTGGCCATCCCATTTGCATATCGCATGGGGATTATCATTGCCGCAAACGTCTTCCTCCACTGTGGGTCGTGTTCCGTCTTCCGGAACATCGGGATATCAAAGCACATTCTACATGAAGTAACAATCGATATCATAAATGAGCCGGTTTCTTTCTGGTCCAGGGATATCACACGCCAACCTTCGCGCAGTGAGGGACACGACTCACTTTCCGAGGGAAGCTCAGCCATTGGAGGAACGCAGAGGTGAGTGACAGTCTCACGTTGGATGCTACGACCCTTTGAGCACACTATCTAATAGTCTGCCGCGAAGGGTTGATCGGGGGGAAGGCGATATGGGGATTAGCCAGTCGTAATAGGACTGTTCCAACCCCATGGGTCGAAACCAATCCACGCTCATTGTTATAAAATGGTGCGGAGCTCAGGGAATGGCCATCCCCACGCCACTGGTGTCATTCTTGTCTTTGGCTTGTTCCGGAATACGTTATAACAGGTTTCGCATCCACATCGTTTGAACTTACCCAGGGGCTGGATAGCCCTCCGGGAAGAAAAGGCTGTGTTTATTTTATCCGCACTACTCAATTTCCAGGACGCTCTGGGTGAATGTCAGTCTTTGTTAATCACGGCGACGACTAGCTGAGCGAACCTTGGATCAAGGCACTGAAGCGTGAGAACTGACGGGACCAGTACGAAGTTGGCGCTCGTACCTTTATCTTTTATTTAACGACCAAGCAGCCAGTGCGAACTGCATGTGTTTGGCCCTTTGAGGGAGTATAGCCAAAAGCATGCTACCTTATGTCTTGAACTTCAACAGCGAAGGAAACCTCTCGGTTCTTCATATCAAACCACCGCCGGCGCTCAGCATGCGAATTGGTTTGACACGCTGTACAGATCGCTTGCGTATCACTGCCTCGATCCAGTCACACAAACTGCCGCTATCCTGGAAAGAGAATGATACACTAGTAAAGATCTCATTCCAAAAGCTATATAACTCACTTTGTTCCAGACTTCTGTTACCATCATGGCCTTGTCGGAAGCCGTGGATACGTTGCAGGCACAACGACAGCACCTTTGTTGTGCCGTTGTAGGGTCATTGGCAGTGAGTCTGCCTCGTTCTACTCCTAGCCTTCGAAATTCGATGATGGGTTGTATAGCTTGTATCTTGGGACGTCCTTCTACATACCCAGGTTGATTTTCAACTGATGCGGAGGTCTGGATTCCACTTTCCGCAGGCAGTATATGTGCTATCAAGGTGAGTTAGCACCATCTAGACAACTATTTAACGGGAGCCAAACTCTTACCACATTCAAGCAGATTCGTTACCTTCGCCTTTTTGCTTTGTGAAACGGTATTCTTAAGTGGGTTCATCGTTCTTACCTCTACGGTGGTGCTGACATGATGCGATTTGATTCTTAGGCGCCCCGTTGGCTCGCGTTGTCGTGCGCTGACTCTTGTGGTCACATCTTTGTGGTCTCTCCATTACACCTTAATTGGACTCTTGCATCTGGTACGGACCCGTGCGATCTACCTTGACCGCATTTGGGTGGTCCGATATTTCTTTATCCTATGGTTGATATCTTCCGGAACCTCCATGGCAGTCAGTCCGTTCATTCTCCAAGGAGGCATTGTCGGCACAAACTCGTGCATGCACACTGGCCTCAATCTCACCCTCATACAACTCGCAATGAGCATCAACACATTTCAAGGCACCTGTATTGTCTTTGCAAACAGTAGTGGCCTTATTATCTCCTCGGCGGATGTCCACGAGCCCAGCGGGCAGTCAAGGTTGCTCGACAAGTTGAAGTGCATAGTCGTGGCAAAAGACATTCCATCTTTCTCCAAATCTCTCTTGAGACACGGACAGAAATATTATCTGTGAGTTCGTACCCATCCCAGTTGAGCTTCGAGACAATCCAATCATGACCGCCGTTTCAGGATGCAGCTGTCTTCCAACCTAGTGGTAATCACTATGATACGAATTGAGGCTATCCCACTATCGTACCGCATCGGCATTACCATCGTTACACTCGCCATTCTTCACTGCAGGTCGTGCTCTGTTTTCCGGAACGTCGGGATATCGAAGCATGGCCTCCAGGAGGCGATAGTGGACATGAATAATGAGCCGATCTCTTTTCGGTCTGGGGAAATTACCCGCTGTTCTTCCCGCAGCGAGGGACACGGTCGCCGTCTGGAAGAGAGTCAACAGTCCAGGAACACAAATGTGGTGAGTGGTCGTCATGAACGGTTTGGCTTTAGTCCACTGAGCACACAGACAAATAGCCTACCTGGGGGACTTACCTGAATCAAGACCAACGGGCGAATCAGCTAGTCTAGAAGTACTGTATGTTGTTTTGGACGATACCGCTGGCTAACGGGAATAGGCGATCAGATCTTCAGAAGTCGGAGCAAAAAGGGAACAGGAAAACAGTGAGTAGAAGGCTACAAGATCTATTAAGCCCGAGCCCCGAGCTCAGAGAATAGCACTATCTACGTACTTCTCTAAGAACTTCTCCAAACTGACCTGTGCTTCGCCGCCATCCTCCCAAACCTTGGATATCCCATCACTTAACCTCTCAGCGTTCGCCCTCACAGACTTTCCTTCCTCACCCTTGATGCTCACAAGAAGCCTTTGAATCTCCTCTCTAACAGCCCCATGAGTAAACAACGGTCCGCTGGCAGCTTCTGAGCAGCGATAAGGTCTCCTCGCATACTTTCCGGTCCGAACAGAGAGAAGTTCGAAGCTTGCACGATGGGTCAGGGTTATCAGAGCTGCGTTGCTTGGTTGATCAGCGCCCATAGGCCAGAAGATCCTGAAATTCAAGTTGTCGCCGTGTCAGAATAAATTTGATGAAAGCCACGACCGATGGTAATTCCACACTCACAAAGGAACTCGGTATCGAAAGCCCTCTTGGAGACTATTCCAACCTCCATGGGTCAAGAACCAACCGACACTGGAGTGTTGTAGAACGGTATCTTGTGGAGCCCAAGGAACGGCCATTCCCACGCCACTTGAAGCGATCTTGTCTTTGACTTCTTGCGGAACGTCGGGTTTCGCAGATCCATATGCGAATAAGAAAGGTGTACCATTTTGGATGAGCTCGTCAATGACAATATAAACTTTCTCCGGATCAGCAGGCCAGAATGTAGTGCCGAACGCGATCTATGAGGGGTTTAATCGTCAGGGAAAAGCAATAAAGGCGAGTACGTACGTATACAAGCGACTTCTCGCCATGACTCCTTTGCACCCTGTCCAAAAAAGGAACCACTCCAAACTCATCACCCGCAGGTGGCTGGGGAAACAAGGAGCTCACAAAGCCAATACACACGAGCTCTTTGCCCATCTCATGTAAGTAATTTTCCATAACTTCGATGGATTCGTGTTCCAAAACCCTCGTTGACACGCAAAATGTTCCATCTGCCTCGTGAATGTACTTCCGTCCACGTTGAAGGAGCGCCGCGCTCATCCTCAGGTCAATGTCCTGCGGGAACCACTCATAGTCGAACATTGGTGGGTACCCTGGGATCTCAATCAATTCATTGTTGACGGTTCCGTGTATCTGGAGTTGATTTAAATCGAATGATAAGTTAAGCTAAAGGGTAAGCGAAACTCACCCTTGCTCCGATTTCGAGAGGGTCACCACCTGTCTCAGCGACTTCCTTCTCGACACGCTCAGTATAGTCCCCTTTTCCGCCATGCGACTCAGGTCCGAACTCGCGAATGAGTGGGCTGGCAGACATCCATGCAAAGATAGGGAGCTCATGGGGAGGTGCGAGCTTTCTTATCGCCTCGAATGCGTAAGCGGCGAAGGGCTAAAGGATGTGAGCATCAATATTTGTTGCTCGCAGGTAGAGTGAAGAGATACTCACGTCAATGATAGCCAGGCTGGGCTTCGGTAGACCAGTTATTGATTTCCCCGAGGAGGCACAGGTCAAGGTACCTGATTGAAGGAGAATTTTGAATGCCCCGGCAAAGGCTGGGTTATTCATGAAATCCGGAGTTGGGTTGGGAACGTCAATCACGCTGTGAGCATTATAGGAAGTCAGCCCCGTCCAAGTTGGAAGAATGGGAGCGAACGACACAAACGTACTTGATACGGTCTTCGATCTTTTGGTATCGAGTTGGGGGCAATTTTGAGAGTTCTTCCAGGATCTTCGGATACATTGCCCCGGCAAGGAATGTTGTAACAACATCAGCACGTAGCTCGGCTACAAGAACCATCAAGGCTGTAAGAGGTTTGGTGTGTCCTGGAGAGCAAGCTCGTCATCGCTCGTTCAATCAAAGGTAGAGGAAAGACTCACCCCATGCGGGGCAAGTATGTAGTACGATGTGTTTCATCGGTTTGTTGGCGATGCCTAGGGATATCCTTCCTCGTCTTATATACAATACCGAGCAAGGAGATGTGTGGTAAGGTGTGTCAACAGAATTCCCCGATTGGCCACGGCAAGAAAACGCGTCTTCTCGGCGGACGTTGCCTTGCAGGCTTGCTTACAGAGGCTGGCGGGGATGTTTAATCGTCGTCACGAGATCGACATCAAGTTAGGGGTATTAAATGATAGAAATAGAGTCTGACAAAGAGTCTGACAAAGAGTTGGATTTGGACCATAAATAGACTTACTTCTGTCTTTACTTTGATTGTTATAGACCTGCTGAGATTTAGGCTGAGATTTTCCACCGAAAGAATCGTCCGTGAGTATCAGGTCTGCTTCCAATTAGCCCAGGTAAAACAAGCAGTGAAAGAAATGTCGGCCGACGGAGACAGCCTGGGATGAGCAACATGAAAGACCCTGAAAGACTATTAATATTAGCAAACCTCCGGTGTGGTGGACCTATGGACTCCCGACAACAACCGTTGATGAGTCCGGAGACGCTGCCGCGTTGATAAGTACATATATATTCGACATAAGTGACAGCGGCGTTCAGGACCATGCTGTGCGTAGACAGCATGAAGAAACATGAGGATTCTGATTACTTACACGCTCAAGTCCGTTCATGTACTGACTCTGGAGGCGCGGGAAACATAAAGGGATATATGTGTTGTAGTTGGAAAAGGATCTTGATACTTAACGTATATACATAGTACAATTGCGAACCTCTACACCCGGCATGCAAGAAGAGCTGATGAAGGTGTCCCTAGACAAGCCTCCGAGGTGATCACGACTCGCCGACTACCGTCTTTCGGACCATTCATCCGTGTGAGCAACGTTGGAGAACGACCAGGTCGAACTGACAAAAGTTTGGATCTCCTTCGGACGAAGAGAGACAGCTCCGATTTTCCATGTCGAGAAAAGAAGCAGTGGCGACGAAAGTGTAAGCTGCGCGCTCAAAATTGATAATCTGCCCGTTGAACATGGTGCTCCTGGATGCCACATTGAGCCCCAAACACGTTTCCGTAACGCCATCCGGTGCATGACGCGTACCCACTTGGTTAGAGCTCGAGCTAGCATCAAGGGCGCTGGAATACGGCTGAGAGACCATGGTGAAGATAGCACAGGTGCGAGTGGAGGAAGATGTTGGCGCAAACGACGTCCATCACGGGTAGTGAACGTGCTTGTTGCCGTGCAGGAAGGTATGGCCGGGATCTGGGACCTTTCGAGGAACGTAACAACAGAGGACTATTGGGCACTAGCAGGCACGTATTCGGGATCCCGATCTCGACCACGGAAAAGTGATGGTCACAGGTATGGTACAATGAATGGGGTACGAGGGAGGGCGCCCTTATGTACCAGTTCCAGTCCGAAGATGGGCGTTCCCAA
>JANHQD010000397.1:0-11316 GCA_024721195.1 Marasmius sp. AFHP31
TGGATCGTAAGGGTGGACGCGAGTTCGTGTAAGGTGAACAAGCGGTCATCTAGAGTAACGCGTTCAAATAAGTCTATGTTTAGCTAGCTCAGTTATAGAGGCATACTCTGGACTGCAACATGGCGTGGGCCACTACCAGCGGGTTGAGGAATGTCACCTGCGATCTTGTATTGACCACCTGAACCGGTGAGTCTCCATACTTTGTCGCCGCCCTTGAGAGGTTTTCGTCAGCCGGCCACCCAAAAATAACACTATGAGAGATTGCGTACCAAGTCGGGCACCAGAATCTCTGAGCCGTGCTGAACAGCCTGGTGGGGATGGGAAACACCGGTTCCTTGAGGCGGGAAGGTGATCACTGGTGCAGCTGCCTCATCCTTCTCGAATGTCACGGCATCGGATTTGGTGGGTATGATACGTCCATTACCACCGCTGTAGTTCATGACAGCGACTTCCCCCGAAGCGAGAGCAACCGCAAATGCAGGGCTAGCTCCACCGGATGATACAGTATCAAATGGTCCAGCGACAGTACCATTAGGCGTGGTGGTGAAGGATTGAACAGCGCCATCATCGATCTCGTTCACAGCACTGTAAGTAGTTTAATCAATGATTCATATCGGTGAGCTGTGCAAGAAACGTACTAGAAAACGCTATGATTGGTTGCATGAGGAGTAAGCCACGAGGGATTGATGCCAGTTTGGAAGCGTCCAGAGATGGTCAGAGACGAGGTAGCCGCATTGAAGAGATATGCAGCGACGAAAGTGTCATAACCTCCGGACAAGATTGTGAACGAGACCATGATGGTTGGGCTGAGCGGATGTAAATTCGGAATCACATTCCGGCTCTATTTATACGAGGTCGTCAGGAGCCCATGCGTCGACAATTGAGGAGCCCATCACTGAAATTGGACCATCATGGCGAAAGAGAAGGTGTCACCACACAAACCACATCGTGGTCATGGTCCGTGCACGGTATCGTTTCCGCGACTCAATTACAACAAAAGTGCCCGAATTCACTCGTCCAAAGATATCTATACAGAGACATGGAGCATGCATCCAATAACGCAGTCTAGCGTTAAAAGTGCTATCGCGACTTAGTAGCATTTACGACATCTGAGGCCTGAGGCCCGAGGGTATGGAGTAGCACTAGGCGGCACTGTGGCAGCTGGCTAAATATTCTGGTAACTTGAGGTAACTTGGCCTTCCAAAATTGCGAATATCCGAGCTTTCCCCAAGACCGTGCACATGGCATCATGGATAATTGCCGGCACAGTGACCAAATCGATTGTAATTCTAATCCCACCCACCACGAACCTCCACGAACCGTACACTGCTGCAGCCTAAACTTCGGACGTAGAGTCAGACTCCTCGTACCCAAAAAGATACGGCGGGGCTTGTAGAGTCGTGTAAAAGTTCCAATCGACTCTGTCCAGCCGAGGAGGGCGCGTAGGATAAGCTGTCTTCTTTGCTACCCACGCTCCACGAAACGCCTCGTCAGAGTACAAATTAACCATGCATTCATCACATTCCCCGGACCACAAGTTTTCGTTACCCTGAGAGCTCGCAGCCAGCCGCGTGCTCCCCAAATCATCGCAGCATACTGAAATATAAACCTCTTTCAGGTGCATAAGAGTGGCAAGCGCGTGAAGGTAGTGCACCTGAGAACTGAAATGAGTGCCAGAGACAGAAATTGAATGACCACGCACTGGTAGACCGGTTCCGCCGCTGTACGTTATTGACGTAGGGCACGGCTTTTGAAAGCTAGGTGTGCAGCAGAGATGACATAGACCACACCAGACGCTATCTTGTTCTAGCCGAAGGACTTCTAGAGCAGGAAAAAGACTGGAGAAAGACTGGAGGACGTTCGGAGATGGCCATTCCATCCCTCGCAGGTCGAGCTCAGTGATGGTGGGTTGTATGTCGTAGTGATTCAGGCGAAAAGACTGGTCACCAGGAATGGGCATCACCCAGTCAAAACGAAGTCGTTTGAGCTTCTTAAAGCCCCGTATTGTCCATATGGGCATTGATCGTGGTTGAGAGGGGAGTGTTTGTGTGCAATGAATTTCTCTGTTCCGTTCGGGTTGAGCGAAAACCAACAAAAGTACGAGATTTGACCGAACCTTGTCCATGAGCTTTGTATCTTCTTGAACAAGAGGGTGCCCTCCAGGAGGTCGTGAGGATTCGTGATGAAGAGACGCCAAAACCATAGCTCCAATGTCAAAATGCGAAACGTTTTGGACACAGTGACCAGTGCTGATATCGATTCCCAAGGCGGTTTACTTGTAATCCCAATTCTATCCTCTGCGGGTGTCAGAAGGAGGACATGTGAGATAATTTCGCGCACAAGCTCTATTGGTAGAGTGGAGGACATGAAAGTTGGGCTCGAGGTAGTCAAATAAATCTACTTGGCACGATGGTGATAAGATAAGATGAGGTCGTGATGATCAGTGATATCATGCCAATCCTTCTTTGAACCACCATTGCCAAACTCCAAACTCGTCAGCCACAACTTCCGAATCCTACGGCTCAGCCTACTTCTTCCAGTTCTCGCCGCTAGTAGACATACAAAATGGACGCTTGATAAGTTGCGTCTTTACCGTGCTACCGGATAATTCAAATTCTAAACGCCATGATGTAGGTTCCATGGTTGGCCGGGCCTAGAGTATTGTTCAACAGAGTTCAACATGCACTCAGGGCTGACAGTATTGACCAACCTTTCCTATGGCTCGAGTTCGATCATAGCATCGTCGATCTACTTCAATCGTCAATCAAACTCAGCCCGTTTCGACCTGCCGATAAGGTGTGCAGCATGTCTTGGTGCGCAGGGTGACAGATATACTCATTTTGCTTGTAGCATATAGCTCCGTCGAGGACCAGTGGAGATGAGCCCTGTGCTCCGCCGGCGCTCTGGCGCTTGGGATTGTTTGAGACTTTTGCCGCCACAGATACTGAATGTCCTTCCCCACTCTGGAGGAGTCTTTCCGGCGCCAACAACATCGCCTCCTTTCCATATCCGACGACTTGACTAAGGTCAGTTTACATTTGTAGCCGTATCCATATAATCTTGCTTGATAATAACCGTCGGGCGAAGGTGGGTAGCATACATTTTCCGTTCCCCGTCTATGTATGGTTTTCGTCTAAACAAGATACCCTAAGGGCGTACCGTGCCCCAGGGCTGCGATCTCATTCACTTTCAATTATCCTGAAGCGTATGCCTGCCGCCACGCCCGAGTGGCGGTACGTTGTGGCTGAGAGGAGGAGAGGACTCTGCTTTGAGGGATGCCTCTACAGCTTTGAGACCACGAATACATTCAACCTCCGCTCTCATATACACTCAATCAGCTTGATTGACTGCGCATGATGCGCTAGATCGCGCTCATCTGGATCCAACAGCCATCAAAATACTTCCCCTTTCTTTCGTTACCTCGTGGGACCGGCCAATCTCTCGTCCTACCGCCCAAGGTTGATGATTCGTTTACAGGCAATCATTCTGACGTGACTCGACCCGAAAATCGTACGAGTACCGATATCCCGACGTACATGGTCGGGCGTGTCAGCTTTTTCAGCATCCCACACCTGATACTCCCAAGATTGCTGTCGGGCCTCGAAGTTCTCCCTCGGCAATGACAATACTGTAGCTGCCTGCCGTGCAGGCCGTCGGCGATGATTGGCGGATACGCGGTTCAACGGTTCAATCAGAGCTATGGGAACCTGCGAATGGTACGGGCTGGTTCTAAATGGGAGAATTAGAGGGCGATGTACTGTGAAAAATTCGTATCATCAGCAAGTTGCTAAGTGTACAGTGATTCTACAACTGCGCGACGGCGTTTTCAGTCCGTTCGTGATATACTGGATGCCCGAAGGTGTAACAGCGTCTGGGGAATATCGATAAGTATGTTATGTACTGAGTCCTGTGAAATATATATTACAATACTATGTATAACAGTTGCAAGAGAGTCCCAGCCGCGGGAGTGGTCTTGGCCGAGTTTCACAAGATGTAGGATGGAGTGTTGACTGGAATGCCATTGATAGG
The DNA here is from genome assembly GCA_024721195.1 of Marasmius sp. AFHP31. Lineage (NCBI taxonomy): Eukaryota > Fungi > Basidiomycota > Agaricomycetes > Agaricales > Marasmiaceae > Marasmius > Marasmius sp. AFHP31. Next base: position 4,030 of record JANHQD010000397.1, read on the forward strand.
CTAATTCTGGCCGCAAGGGGGTGACGAAGACGGGATCGGAAGCTCGGTATGAATGGGCCTTGGGAAGCGGTCATATAAGGAAGTTAGGGATCGATAATCTTTGCTATTCGCATCGGTGGGTGCGGAACAGGAAACCAAGTCATCATCACAAACGAGGAAGCCGGGACTTGTGAATACCCATGAAAAACAAAAGCGGCGACTAGGAGGCGGTTATGTCAGGAAGCAATACGAATACCCCTCCGTCGCGAGGTTGGTTGATAGACACCCAGAATTGTAACGGGTAGACACCGTCGCGATTCTAGCGCCGACGTCTTGGTGATCGAAACTAATACCTCCAAAAGGAGGGGTGGGTGTGTACGGTGAATGATACTGCGGGGGGGCAGGGAACGCGAATCCTAGTACAGGTAAGGACGAGCAGTTCCTGCTGGGGGAAACGGAAAATGGGCTGAATTGTCGGGGAACCAAGGCTTCAGGTAAGAGGGCTGTCCCCCCGTCTGCATGATCGAAGCCATGTTCGTGGTGGAGCGCTCTGAGGAAGGCCTGTAGGTACCACGCGACATCTCGTAGCTCAAATCTGGCGTATGTTGAACAGGGGTCGGCAAAGTGGGCGTGGTTGAGAGGTCGTAGGGGGTGAAGGAGCTGGAGGGGTCATAATTATCGTAATACGTGGGTTTTGGCGGAACGTTTCCACTGAAAGACCCCTCGACAAGCACGCCGTTTGTATAATCGGCCTGCGGGTACGTTGAAGTATTCGTGGTAGTCATACTCAACGAAGTCGGACTCGGAGATGCAGTAGGATCGGCGTAGAATAGCTCGTGAATCGAGCTACGTGGACTAGGGGTGGCAGGTTCGTAGTCAGTACCCTCAGATTCACTTCCAAAATTCCACCGCAGCTCCGTCTGCTCGAATTCAGTGTGAGTTGAACATGAAGGATCTGCGATATCTGGATGAACACTGGTAATAGAGGGGGAGGGCGTGGACCGCGAGGATGCCGGGGAAGCACGAGAGCTTTCCGCCTGGGCGGTCGCCGACTTGCGTTTCGAAGCTAACCTCTTCAATCGAGAGACCTCGGGATCGTTTACAAAAATGCATACCCTTCCGCGCGTAGTGCATTTGGAGCAAGGGTAAACGAGGTCGCACTTGATTTTGGAGTCGGCACAGGCCTGCAGCCATGCGAGCATCAGCGTCAGCGTCATTGAAAATCAAAGCGAGAAAGCGAGAAAAGACTAAGTACCTGACAGGATTTCTGTCTCGATCGCTGACTGTGCTGCCTAAAGGTAGATTAAGAAGCCGCCCGTGCATTGAATAGGCAAACGGTGCTTACGAGTTGCCACAGGTTTTCTTGTGTCGGGATAGAAGATCGCTTCGGGTGAACTCCGAGCTACACATCTGGGTTTCGTCAGACACGAATGTAGGGTCGCCGAAACAGATGGCATACATCACAGCGGTAAAGTCGTTGATTTATGTCTGGAGAGAACACAGAAGTAGAAGAAGTTAACAGAGATGATCTCAACGAACCAAAAATCACAAGTGATACGAACGGGAGCGAACATGACGGTTCAAATGAGTTGTTCGGGTGAACTTTGCGGGGCAGAACGTACAGGACTTGGTCTAGAAGTAACATGAGTCAGCGATTCGTCGCACTCCCTGGAATGGGACAAGCTCAGCGTACCTGTGGCAGCTTGGGTATATTGCCTCTATGTGAGCGAGTGCGGACAGGTTGAGGAAGCGTTGTTGTACTGAACATTTTGGGAAATTGTGCTGGGATGATTAAGATACGATCCAGAGTTGACCGAGGATCTTTTTAAAGAGGCTGGCTCGTGCCATGCCAAAACAGTGCAGTGATCCAAGGGCTGTGATATCAAAATGAATGGCATCTCACTTTAGGTAATGAACAGAAACTTTGGATCTACCTCCGACGCGCGCAGTCCAGGACATTTAAACGACGATTGAACCAAGCCTGAGGAGCCCTTCTGCCGTCTAGGGCTCGTCATCTAGGGTGTGAACAAAACCCTGAAGCTGACGAATACTTTCAATATTCCCCGAACGAACACAGGTCTGGAGATAAATACCGTAAGAGTCCGACGGTTGACTGGGAAAATACTTTGACGCTTACGTGCGGCTCGCTACGTGGGGCGGAAACATCAAGCACCTTTCGAGGTAGTTCTTGGACTCGGAGAAAAGCAAAGGTTCGTCCGTGGTTTGAGGGAACCCAAGACGCGTGAATCGTTCGAGGCGCGCCTGCTCTGGCATCCATGGAATTCTCCAGGAACTGATATTCAGCCGTATCAAGCTCACGTATCGGACAGACGGTTCAGCCGAGGCCAAGTCCATGGCGGACATTCGTTTGCTCGACTTCGACGATCAAGCCCATAGAGGGATAGGCTAGTGGCGCCTGTCGCCCAGGGACGTATTGACCGAGGACGCGTTATGGGTAGGTCCCTGGTAGCCCAAATTAAGTCTTTCCATGTTGACAGTTGGTGGTACTGTTTGACCATTCCCAGGAATGATTGGCACTTGGATCCATGGGCGCTGGCGGGTAAGCGCACACAGTACAAGAGGATGTAAAAATCAAATTCGCATGCAAGATTCAAATCTTCTTAGTCGGATGTAACTGTTGGCCGTCCAGGGCCTGACCTGATAGATAAGGGACATGTGTTGTCCTCTTATTCGGATTGTCCGTCTTCGTTTCTCTGCCCACAGTAGCCCAGCCAATGTCTCTGTTGCTTCTGTGATCAGCGTTGGGCGCAAGCATCAGAAGTGGTCTGGGCCTTTGACGACGAGCATACTAAACAGCCGCGGGTCCTCGAGAAAGAATGAGTTCGCCGGTCTCAGTTGCCAGGAAGCTAGCTGTATCTCCTTTCGAGCTACAACAGGTTGATAGATGGTCACTCGACCTGGTCAGCAGTTTTCCCGGATAGTGAGTCACCGTCCAGATTCTACAAGGTCAAATAAAGAAACGCACCTTTTTGACGCCATCTGCGACCGCACCGGAGACGCTGCTTATGCTCGCTTCAGGAGTTTGACCATCAGCGGCGGCTTTCAGGAAACCGCAAACGACCAACCACAACAGTTGGAACAGCGCGCCACGCAGGCGCCGCTGAAGCATCGTTGAAAGAAAATGATGAACCTCATGAAGCAAGAGAAACCACGCAAAGGATCTTGTCCCCTATTTTGATTCAAACTTGTGACCGGGGCTCAACCGGTACGTAGAAGTTCTCGAGCATGAGGTTACAGCACTAGAGCACAAAACGGAAGGAAGAACGAATGAACGAGATCCAGGTAACCAAAATACAAGGTCGACAGAAGAAAAATACCAGAGGAGTTTATGTTCCTTGTCCGCCACTTCCTGTAGCGGCTTTGGAGGCGCCTGATCTACCTGCTTCAGGTTCTTCGTCTCCCTCCTCGTCTACATCCTCTTCCTCCCCTGCATCTTCCATATCGACATCCTCGTCGTCTGCAGTCGCTCCTGGTCCTGCTGATATAGATTCACCGCCAGGCGCGAGCGGGACTGACGTGTACGGAGCGGAAGCAGCAGCAGTAGCAGCAGAAGCCTTTTCCTTGCCTTTAGCCTTGGCTGATGAGGCGCCTTTTCCCTTAGCAGTGGAGCTCTTCTTAGACTTCTCGGGTTTGGATAGGTCGCGATATGCTGGAAGACCGCAATCTCAGGATACGAAAATCAAAACACGATCTTCACAACTCACCTTGGAGTTCCGTCTGCAGTGGGTTGACAAGGTCCCCCAATTCAATCATCTCCAGTGCCTTCAATACATCATATGCAGAAATACTCTTGTGCTGTTTCGATTGAGCCACATCGTGCGCCCTGGTGAGACGCGTCAATGATCAACGGTGAACGCGTTAAAGAAAGAGACTTGCGTCGCGGCTATAGTATAAAGGGTTGAAAATCATCAATTGTCGCGTATCTGAGAGTTTATGTAGAGACACACCTAGATAATTGATGAAAACTGTAGAGCCTTTCACCAATGCCAGTATCGTCTCCTTTTGGAGTTTGGTGTTCTCTGGGACCTGGTCTATCGTCGCCGAAATGCTTCATAGCCTGATAAATGGAGAACATACAGCAGATTTGGCAATTTTAGTCACTATGCTCTTCGGTAACTCGAAATTGTCCAGTCCTTCTGAAACGAGATCCTGTTGAGCTTGCGCCGATATTGGTCCTGGATTGTCCTTCCTCGGCATGTTTTGGAGTGTTTCGGAGCAGATGAATAGATTAGAAAAGTCAAGCGTCGATTATACAGAACGAGAGTAGGCAGGCAGGAGGAGAGCTGGACGACCAGACCTCGACGACCCTTTGCCGACGCCCGTTAGCATAATGAGTTCCCACGGCTGCCTAACTCCGAACTCATAGGGATTATGGGAAACTCATACTTGTGCAAGTTCTGCATATTCTCGGTCAGCTCATCCTTGCCTCTCGAGAGTCAGAAATGCACTACGGATTTCAAACGAGCTTGCTCTTGGTAAGTATTGGCCAATAATCATAATATTGGTCGCTTGTCCCACGACAATCTCGCGAGATTTTTATAAGTTGGTTTTCTATACACGAGTAATATGTACAACTGGAGACAGAATCACGGAAAGTGAATGTGAGCCGGCCTCCGGCAACGTGCAGGCACTGAAGAAGAATCAGAAAGACAAATACAGCGAAGTGGGATATGTCGAGAAGTTCAAGGTCCACAAGTCATCAACCACTCACGGAACCCAGAGTCAGTAGCCTGGCCGTCTGTTTGGTCGATGGATGTGATCAAGTCCGGGAACTGCCAGGGCGACCGCAAAACACGATTGGCGAGACCAGAAAGGAAGACAGCGATACGGCACAATGATACCGTGGATATGGCCAAGCGCCCTTCCTGCCAGTCCATCTGAAAAGCTTCCCTAATGAGGCACCTGGCCGTTCATGAGAGGAGACAGGGATAATCATAGAAGCTGAGCTTGGCAAGCATGGTCGAAAAGGCGCGAAGTTGGGATGACTAGAATGCATGTACAGCGTACGCCGTGGACTTTGGACGATCATATATCCGAAGGGCCCTCCTCATACTCCTCTGAGTCCGCATCCTCCATTTCGTTATCTTCGGAGGCTTCGCCCTCTTCATCCATATCTTCCATTTCGGCATCGAGGTCTTGCGTAGTATCTGCGTCGTCTTCGAGGCCAGACGGAGGGCCATTTGCGGATTCTCCCGTTTCTGAGCCGCCTTCAGATTCCTCATCGGCCTGAGCAACTCTCTTAGCAATATCACTTGCAATAAAGAAAACCCAGACGCACATCGTTCTTTTCCTCCTGGATCGTGAGAGTGCGTCCGATCGGAATCATGTACGCGTACCCGCGATTTCGGATGCCGATGTTCTACGGATGGAAAGAGTTCAGCAGAAAGCTCGACATTGACGAAGATTAACACGTACGAGATCCTCCAACTCCTTCTCTTCATCACTCAAGTCATTCATGTCACGCTGCAAGTCGCGTCGCGCTTTCATGTTCCCATAGTTTCCTTTTCCAGGTGCCGGAAGTGGGACTGGATAAGGTTTTGGAGGCTCTGGTAGCAGCCTGGGGAATACCTGTGGCCTAGGAAGTAGAGTTGGAGTCGCTACCGACATGGCTCATCAACATGGACGTTCTGGACATAGAGGCGAACTGAAGAATCGCTACCGGTTAGGCACGTGTAGCCTCAGGGTCAGGTGATGTTGACATTGAGCAACGCGAGGCGCGTAAGTTTGGTCTTATTTGCGAATAACAACTTGAACTTGGACGAGCAATTAGCGAGGCCTGCTGCATCCTGGACGACCCCATTCTTGCCTTTTCGCCAATATGGCTCCCCCTGCAGCAACCTCAGCTCTTCTCACATCACTTCTCGATTCTTTGCACTCCCATCTCCAAACCCAAACCCAACTCCTACCCACCCTCCATGCACAACTAGGCCTGCCTGCAACCGCCCTTGAAGACGAATTACGAACACTCCAGAGGAATCTGATGCATAGCGTAGAGTCTCAGATTGATCTGCGGAAGAAAGAAGTGGATGGGTGGATGCAGAAGTGCGATGTGGTCGAGGCCGAATGCTTACGATATTCAAGGGCTTTGGGCGGCAATATCAAGGCAACGGGGAGCAGCGTTGGAGAATTGAGGAAGGAGAATGTTCTTCCCAAGAGATACGAGCTAGGCTCTGAATATCAAGAGAAATTACGACAGGTACGTGCGATTATCGTTTCTGTGAAACCTCGTAGAAGTGGTCTAATCGAGATTGTAGTTATACCATACCAAACTCGAACAACTAACGAATTTAACCAATCGTCTCAATGCTTTGGCAAAGACCCTTGACTCGGGTTTCTTTGGTCTAGACATTCTAGAACCGACGTTGGCTCACGATGACAAGACGGATACACCACCTCACAAAGATGTCACCCCAGAACGTTTCTCCAGGCTAGAGAAAGAGCTCGTGAGGGGGAAAAGCGAGATAGTAAGTCTATCTGTTATTTCTTCGTGCGATGCATCTCATCCCTCCGTAGAACAAGCGCTTGAACCATCTTTCTGAAACATTCGAAGAAATCTACATCCTCTATATGGAACTAGGAATAGTTCCACCAACCCTCGAAGACCTAGAAACCATTCCTTCACCGCCGCCGTACTCCTCGACATCCTCATCCTCAGGGAAATACCTTGCACCACCATCGCACTCTTCTGACCCGTTCATAATATCCGTCTCGACACCGACCCCTCCCTCACGTTCATCATCAAAGTCACAGATGATATTACTTTCTTCCGATGATTGCCACTCGTCTACTTCAGAGGAATCATCTGATGTCGCCCACCAACGAGTATTTGCCAACTTTGTCGCAGCGATTGAAGAGGCGGAATCTGAGGGCGGCGTCAACCCACGGTCCGGTGGTACTAATTCTTGCCCACTGGGACTTCACAACGTCGATCCTTCACCTGGTCTCCTTAGCTGGGCTCACACGTTACAGTCCTCTCTTGACGACACAAAGCGTCGACGGCAGGCACACATCCAAGCCATGTTCGATCAGCTCGACGGACTGTGGCGGAGACTTGGTGTGGCCGATGAAGACATGGAGGCATTCGTTGAGGTGAACAAGGGCACTACAGAGGAATGTGTGACTTCGTACGAGGAGGAGCTGGAGAGGATGTTGGAACTAAAAAGGGAGAGAATGGGAGTTTTCGTTGGGAATGCAAGAGATGAGATACAGAAACTTTGGGATGATCTGATGGCCGGAGACGAGGAGAGAGGGGCGTTTGGACCGTTCGCTGATGGTAAGTGATTCGAA
>JANHQD010000399.1:0-25984 GCA_024721195.1 Marasmius sp. AFHP31
CACTACGCAGCAAGTCATCGTTTTCCCGATCAGCACCCTCTCGGTCAGTTTCCCACAATATCTCATGTTGCAAGCGAGACTGAAATTCGATTCTGTAGTTGATGTTCCTCACTTACGGTGAGTTCTCTTGTAATATATCCTCTTCCCAACTCATATCCATATTCTCCAAAGGCGTATACATCATGATCTTTGGGTTGTCAATCCGAGTCCTCACCCGTCGACCCGACAACCCCGCTCCGAAGCTATACCTGTGGTGCACGATAGTTCTCTTCGTATTGGACACCATCTTTGTTGCGCTCGATGCCGTCGGGTATATTCAAGGAACCCTAGTCAAATTTGACGCCCTGAAGAACGAGAACTGGGACCGCATGTTCTGGTATTTGCGGCATGACGCTTTGAAAACCGCTTTTATGTAAGTAATGTCTTGGTTTTTTCTCTCACCCGACATGGGCGTACTGATGCTTCTACCGCAGTGGAACGACGAACATGACCATGAGTTTGATGAAGTAAGTCCATTCTTCCGGAGTATATTCAACGGAACTCTGACGTCCGAAAAAAGCTTGATCACTGATTGCATGCTGGTAAGTCAATCCCCACGGGAACACTCGCACCGGCTTTAAATTTCTCACCAGCAAGTTATATTTATTTAGATTCACCGGTGCCATATTATATGGGGATCAAGGAAGTTGATCTTATACCCCATTGTCGGCGTTTCAGTGATCATAAACGGTGCGCTTCTCCTGATTTCGAAGGACTAGACCCCAACACCTTGCTTACCGTTCTAAAAAAGGTTTAATGCTCGGGAGCGCGATTCCGTCAACATATGCGTTTAGCAACACCCAAAAACACGGAGAGCTGTTTCAGAAAGCAGACGATGTCAATAGTGCCAGCTTTATCGCGGCTGGTGCCTTCAACTTTGTCTTGACGCTTCTGACAGGTACGAGAGTAAGGTTCACGAACAAGTGGAAGCTCACATGGCTCCTTTAGCTGGACGTATTTGGTGGATTAGCCGTGAAGCACGGAAGTTGGGTGGGAAGCCTCTCAGCTCGAGGTATAACGCGATCGTAGCTATCATGTGAGCGTGCTTCTTTTTATCCTGTTGATACTTTCTCGTGCCTTGGCTTACTTACCTCCGTGATCTAGCATAGAATCGGGCTTCATATACTCGGCCACTACGTTGCTCTATATCATCCTTGCAATGACAATAGACCCGGAGGCACACGGACTTATGCCAATCGACTTATCCGTGCTTTCGAGTCAAATGGCAGTGAGTCAATATAAATTCCTTTTTTTTTTTCGGTTCTAAATCCAGTTCCTTGACCGCAGGGACTCGCACCTACGTTGATCATCGTACGAGTTGCGTACAATAAATCGGTCGAAAGTGTGCAACAGATGCTGTCGACACTCGAGTTTACGGATCCTTCAGATAGGCGTCAGTCAGCGTCAGCCTTGCCGACCACGGTTGACCTTCGTTCGGGATCACCTCCGACCAGTTCTGAGGGGGATAGGTCTTCTCCTGAGAAAGTAGTTTGAGCTCGCCGGTGGTCGTATTTATTCTATATATAGTTCCTCCCTCTCTCGTAGATAATTATCTATCATATTATAGGCCATGTTGCTAGTAAGCCCCCTAGTATTGAATTTATACAAAGTCTACGACCTCGATCCCTTACACACCGCCAACGTCGCCTCAGTCAATCTCTCCACCCTCCCTCTCCTCAACCCCGCAACCTCTTTCCACCCATCCGAATCTCCAACGATCTCCCTTAACCACCAAGTAAACGCCGTCATATAAACATCCGCAAACGTAGGCTCATCTCCGCCCATCACAAACACCTCTTCCGACTCTACCTCATTGTGACCTTCCACCAAAACCGTCATAGCCGTAACAAACTTCCTCCAAGCCTCCTTCTCCTCATCGGGGGATAGACCCCTACTAACACCCCCTTCACCAAACCTCTTCTTCACGCTCTCCCGAAACTCGGGGGTAAGATACTTCTGCGACGTAAGTGGACGTATGATCGGTAACAGTGGTGCTACAGCGTGGAATACCGACGTGCAAAACGCCGATTGAAGCATATCGGTACCGGGAGGAATGAGTCGTGGTGTGTCGGGGTATGCGGTGTCGAGGTATTGAGCGACCTTGAACGAGTCAGACACGACGGTAGATTTGCCTGTTTTAGGGTCTACATCGTGTATGAAAGGAACGGTATATCGTTTTGCTCCGGTGGAAACGTCGGTTGTGGGAAGCACCCCGAGGGATTGGGCGGTGGATTCGACGTCGGTCATTCCGAGGTCGATAACGGTGTGAGGGATTTTTTTGTAGTTGAGAGCGAATCTGTGAGTGGAGAAGTTGAGTATTGATGACGTTTGAGATGTGGGAGGCCGAGGCTACGCACCTGATCGCTCGGACGAAGGGTGAGAGACCCATTTCTTCGAATTTTGAGGGTCCGAGGTCGTATAGAGTGAGCATGATTTCAGCTGGTGTGCAGGGATAGCGAAAATGTATGGGTATGGGGGCCTCAACCTAATTGACTTTGCCTTTTAAACATTGAGGCGCTTACTCAGAGTAAGCGCTTTGAGTCGAGTCAGCCATTCGCAAGCGATGGGTAAGGTATCAATGGACCCTCCGAGACGGATGGCTACCGAAGGTTGAAACGAGTCATTGCGGTCATCGCGAGCCCCTCGTATGTATGACATTCAAGGTTTGTCATAAAAGCTCTCAACGCCGTGTTTTCCGTTGCATACATGCTGACTCTGAAAAGACGGAACTGACCCGAGGGCTCGGAAGTGGAGGCCAGCCCTTATTCAGGAACACGAGGATACTTACACATCTCAAGTCTTACAACCTCGTTTCGGTCTGAACCCTGCTCGAGGAGCGCTCTTGTCGGCATGTATAGGCCCGCCGCTTGTGTAAATAAGTTGCTCGAATAAAGTCCCCCGTTGGTCAGAAGGCAATGGTAGAAAGTAAGAAGGAAGAAACCCACGCTTCGGATAATACTCTGATCACGAGTCGTTGCCTGCCGATGATGACCGGGTTCATTTGCCGGTTTGCTGGGCACGCGCCATGGCGTGCTACCACCAGCGTTCACACGATCGCAACTTGCCTTTCTACTTCCACCTCCCCACAACACCTCTGTTGCCCTTGAACTCGTTGGGACAAGCTTGGCTTTCCTTCTGAAGACGGCCTCACTCATCTTACAAAATCCGTCAACGCATTCTACTTGTTCATTCCGCACCAGCGATGACGACAGTCACAGTCATTTGGAAACAACACTGAATGGTGAGCGACAGCCAAGGTAAGGGTCAGCAATGCTTGCTAGCCTTATACGTGTAAGTTTGAACCGTACACTGAACACCTTCATGTAGAGCCCAAGAACAACGTCCTTCATTCTCATCAATGACTCTGGAGCATCTTTACTTTCGTTCGTCGAGCAGCGTCGGAGAGAAATGGAAGAGAGGAGAAAGATGACGGTAATGATGCCTTTTCGCGATACAGTGAGTTCAAAATAACCGGTCAACTTCGCTTTTTACTTAGTTACCTTTTCAGCTTATTTCCTCGTTACTGTGATTGTGATTCTATTCGTCTTTACTGGCATCGTCTTTCGAACTCGCCGAGGACGGCGAGGGCAAAACTTTAGGAGAATCGATGCGGCCATCTTTGGTACCTCTACGTGGCATGAGGTTGGACGGAGACCTGTGGATTATGGAAAGGAACCGGTGATGTGGGAGGCACGATCGGGTGCCTCGATGGAGAATGGGATGCGAGGCGACGAGAAACCATGGACTGGAGTCAAAGTAAGTTCTCAAATGTTATCTATGTTTTATAGTCCTTCGAGCCGTCGCATGTGCGATTTTCTATCTCCACTTTGTCATTCACAATGCTTTTATCAACTCGCAAACTAACGGTCTTGATAGCCCTTGTCGATCCAATTCCTCGACCCAAGCTATAAACAGAACGAAGGCTCCATTCTCGACACCCACGATCTCACGCAAAAGAGATTTCTCCGTCGCCTCATATCACGATTGCGACCGTGATCAAGTCCTTCCGGTTCAGGCTCCTTGCCCACGAATGAACATACGACTGTTCCTTCGTCTAAAGAGTTGGATTCGCAGCCCAACGCCTCCTCACCACCCGACTCCAGCGCCCCAGCAGGCTCAGAAACCCAACGAGCTCGTCTCTCTGTCTTCATCACGATGCCATCACCTTGCTCCGTCGTTTCTGAGTAAGACGGGGATTGCAGAGGCAGGCCGAAGACGCCTGACCTGACGACGTTGCCCCCCGTTGGAGATTGGGAGTATTGACGTTCGGTACGCTCTAACGACAACGAAACTCATGCGAACGATAGAGCTCGGAAAGACGGAATCGGAGTTCTAAGATACCCTGATGACGTCTCGCTTCTCGACTCCAACTCCCGAAGCTGATTTCTGTGGATTGTTTTTTTTGATGATATACCTTGCACGATCTCTGTACCTTTATGTAAGGCGACTATACGCGCTCTCGATGAATTTCGCCAGTATGGAATATAGCCCCTGCCGAATGTACTGCGGTTGCTACGGCCTCGAACGCCCAGAATAACTGGCCTTGTTTACTTTTTTCTTTTCTGTCCATACGTACAGCTTCCTCCTAATTACTGTAGATCCTATTCCATGTAGTATCTAGAGTAGTTTGAATGTTATGGTTTGGGGACCCCCCTGGGTGTCTGTCTCTCACAGAGTCTAGATTCTCATATTATCTGAACCCCTGAACATCACAAAGACATGTCTGTAGGTTATCGGATGTTCCATTGCGTTTTCGTAGAATAAACTTTATTGCACCATTTTGAATATACCCGCTGACAGCGCTATCTACAGTTTCCCTGCTCCCCCCCTCGGGGGAGTGAGAAGGGAAAATACCACACCATAGCCTTGTTTTGATGGAGAAGCATAGAATGAATATATATATGAAGCATTGGCGTGTGGTGGAGACATGCAAGGGAATGACAGTAAGGTCTATGCCACGAGACCCTTACAGGGGACTTATCGGAGACCCAGCAGGGCTAGGGGTAGTGGCCATTCCAGGGCCCTCATGAATGTAGAACGGTCAGCAATCTCCGGTCAGTCTACCGTGAGTATTTGCGAATTCCGAGATAAGATTAGCGCGAGAGATGAGCGCCAGAGGAACGTGATCGTTCGGGCGCTTGAACGATCACTACTCACTTCTCCTCTCGCGCTCATCTCCTCGCGTCCCTCTTAGCTCTGTCACTTTTTTCTCTCCCACCCACCATCCCCTTCAGCTATGCTTCAGCACTTGGGATCACAGCCACCGACCCTCATGTACTCAGGTGGTTCCCGAGTGACTCAGACCTGGACCTGGCAGGTACGCGTATCGGACGCGTCCCACTCGTGGAAATCATGCAGCCATATCAGGTGCTTTCCACGTGCCCCTCCCCCTTCGGGGGACCCAGGCCCAGGCCTCCGGCAAGCCCCATCTTTACTGACCTAGCACTGTCGTGCAGATTAGGATTGAGCACTGTCGTTACTCATCTCATCTATTCCGAGTATTTACTGCTCCGGAGAGTATCCTCCAACAGAGTTCATAGATATACATATTATCTCTTCTTAGGGTATCTTGGGGATACTCTCCGGCTTCGAGTGCTCATCGAAGCTGATACATCTTATTCGAACTTCAAATATATCACTGATCAGCTGAGCGGATCACATCGTGCTTCGTGTTTCTTTCTCCGTTCTTGTGTGCTATATTGTGCTATTCATGTTTCCCAACCCAAGGATCTGCCTGATACCCGTATCGTTCAGACTTCGATTGATTTCTTAAACAGCGCCCTGTTAACATCAATGCCGTCATGTATTCCTTTGGTTCATTCTAACACCAATTTGGACCTCGAAGTAATGGTGCATCTTCTCTCCGTCAATCATTCTGGTCGCCGGCAACATGGCATGCCAAAACAAGAACAAGCGATGTCAGGTCTTTAAGTAATCAATCCCATCCCCACCCCACAAAAGCTCGCTGGACGTCCTGGGCCACACATCTGAATTCCCACTTTTCTCCGCAAATGACTTTTGGTCAAGCCGCTTCCATAGTACCAATGAGCCCTCTCCAGCCTTCTTCGGGCAGACAACCTGAGCTAATACTCCAACCTCACGAAGCCACCGCTGCAAGCTCAAGTTGTCCTCCACAACCACAGCAGCCAAGTTACTTTCATCTTCATTCTCTACCTGATCTCGGATCGCCACCTCATCTGTCTTTTCCGTGTCCTCAGACCTCTTTTCATCAACAACCTGATTACTCCCGCCCTGCACATACGGCGCATCCTACGACAGTAACTGAGAACGTTGGGGACTCTAATAGAACGATTAATGGGTCCCATGGTATAGTTTTATCTACTTAAACATGTCGCAAGCAATCTAACCTTTCCGCATGCACCGCACCTAGTATACAGGAACTGTGTAAGTATCGGGAAAAACCAGCTACCCAATTGACAGTCACTGAACAAACAACTGTAGAGCGTGCTCTTTGTGCGTTTTCCGGACGTAACGTGTGTCAGAAACGCTTCTTGAAGGGTACTCGGATGACTCATGTATTGTTCCCAGCCCTGCGATCCCGGATCCGGATCCAACTCCAATTTCTTCCCAAGCCTGCGCTCGTTCACCCTCAGATGATCGGGGGTCTGTTTCTGCTGTCCCCGCCCTTGTTCCCACCCCTGCTCCAACAGCTCCACATACACGATTAGCCACGAGGCCAAGAGTCGATTATAACCTTGGCCAGCAGTACGGCTCACTATTATCTGCTGGGTGCCGCGGTCATGCCCTTTGGAAACCCTCCCCACGCCGTACTGATACGGGGAAAGAGCACATCATCAACATTGGTGACATTGGAATCTGCTCTGACACAGATCCTTTCCACACACTTTTCAACGTCACGAAGCCTCGTGGTGGTATTGCGGAAGGAGATCAAGAACCTGAAGGGGTCGATCCACCTTGTAATATAGAAGGAGGCGTGACTGTAGACTCTAGGTTTCATGAACGATACAGACTACTCACGAGGCCAGAAACGTCTATCTTACAGCGGAACATCCACAATAGTGAGAATTCGAGGTAATCTCCCTTAACTTTGCTCGATTGCTTCTGACTGACATAATCCTTGCCCCGGTGATTCACAATAGAGTATGGACGCTCAAGCTCTCTAGGAAGGCAGGCGCGCTTTTGATGCTTCCTCACGGCGGTATATTGAAAAAGCTCGAGAAGACAAGTGAGTTCAAAAGACGTATCTCACGTCACTGGCATAAATGGTACGAGTTTGCCGAAGAAGAAGGAGACCTTGAAGAGACACAAACTTTGTGCCTCGTGACCGGTGTCGAACAGTGTTCTACGTGGGCAATGGCCATTTGGGAACCCGCTTTAAATGACTCTACCACCGATTTAGAATCTCTGGTGCTTGCTGTAACCGAGTCGAATGGCAGCTGTTCCTGGCAATCCTGTCCTCTACGATGTATAACCCAGTCATCGGCACCGGGGTTTGGTGACAGTGAGCCCAAGGAGACCGTTTTCATCCGCGCCTTTTGGATCAGCAGAAGCGATGGTAGTTTTGGTCAACATCCGTCTACGCCTCCACTCCCTGGTTTGAGTGGGGATGGGAATGATGATGATGATGACTCTACGCACCGTCGCCTGGGCTCACGGGACACATTTAATCACAGCAAAAGCACGGCCTCGCGAAATCCATTCAATCCCTTCCGTAACAGTTCATCATCCGACTGCCTCCCCTCAGCCGAATCCAACAACTACACTAGTCCAGGATCATCTCAAGGTTCTCATAACGCTCTCGGTATCACATCTGTGTCTCTGACAAGTGAAAACCCCATTGATACACCGAAGATCGTCACTCTTCCTACTGCTTTCAATACAGTGCGTACTATGGCACCAGTGGGTAATGTCCGCCTGAATCTCATAGCACTGATGTTCTGCAGGTCTCCCATCCGTGTCACGCAATCAATGTCCTGGCATTTGCGATAGTCTCGAAAGCACAGCCGCTGTTATTCGAATCTGGTTGTGTTGCGTTTTCCCATGATGAGGACTGGCTGAGTGTTTTGGAGGATGTATGTCTCATTTTTGCAAACTTACATATGACTTCTATGCTGACGTGTACCTAACCGCCACAGCATGATGAACCACAGGTCCCGAAGATGACTGAGCTTCTCAAGACGATTTGTAGGAACGTCAAGTTTGTCGCCGAAGGGGGTATGTACCTGTAGCATCGCTCAGAAATTATAGTAATAGTACCCCACGCTAATGTTCCTGCGCCCTAGATGCCATCTATACCGAGCGAATGTCCCCCGTCGAGCTCGAATTCGTGGAACAGGGCTCTGGCTTGACACTCAACGAAGCTGGTCTATTTCCTGTACTATTTCACCTTCGGAGACCAGATGTTTCTCTTGGAAGCGAGTCGCAGGGGACATCAACAACACAGGAGACTCCAATCGAACCCGATCATCATACCTCCTTCATGGCAGGTCGGGTATCGGTTGCTAAATCGCCAACCATTGACTCTTCACATCATGGACCCTCGTCGACTGATCAAGAGTCATTTCTAGGCTCGAAACGTATATCTGATTTTCATATTGAGGGTGAAATCGGTCGTGGAGCCTATGGTATAGTGAAGCGTGGAAGGGAGATACAGTCAGATGGGTCTCTGGGGGTGAGTATTTCATCCATATCGCCATTGGTACGGCTACGCATTGTTCTTACCCGTAGCCGCCTGTGGTGATCAAGCTCATCATCAAGTCTCGCATCCTGGCTGATTGCTGGAAGAAAGACCACGAGCTCGGCATGATACCCACAGAGATCTATATCATGTCTGCCATCTCCGAGATGTCTCACGTGTTACCTCCCCGTCGCCCATGGGATCCCCTCCGTTTCGACCCTGACACCCAGG
The DNA here is from genome assembly GCA_024721195.1 of Marasmius sp. AFHP31. Lineage (NCBI taxonomy): Eukaryota > Fungi > Basidiomycota > Agaricomycetes > Agaricales > Marasmiaceae > Marasmius > Marasmius sp. AFHP31. Next base: position 8,930 of record JANHQD010000399.1, read on the forward strand.
GAGACGACTGGGTAGAAGCCGCGGTTGTGAAAGGCCATCCCAACATTTGCCCTCTACTAGACTTTTTCGAGGATAGCCAGTACTACTATATTGTACTGCCCGGCACAACCCCAGAGCCAGGCCCCAATGAACCGCAACCGAATGTGGACCTGTTTGACATCGTCGAAACCTTCCCGAATGGGCTACCCCCCGGTGATATCCGAACCTACCTTGGCGGGATTGCGGATGCCTTGATGTTTTTACATGCGCACGGCATCGGTACGTGGGATTTGTTTTCCTATTGCTAGCTCCAGAGATACTGACGCACCGCATGATTTGTAGTCCATCGTGATGTAAAAGACGAAAATGTTGTGTTGGGAGCTGATGGTCGAGCCATCCTGATCGACTTCGGCAGTGCAGGTTTTATTAAGAGAGGTGGTTTCGACTCTTTCAGTGGAACGTAAGACACAGGAATCACTCTAAAATAACTTGGTCTGATGCATGCTAGGTTGGATTATGCGGGCCCCGAAATTCTGCGTGGTGAACAATACCAAGGCAAAGAACAAGATGTTTGGGCCTTTGGAGTTGTGGCCTTTGTTCTGCTGGTAGGGGAATGCCCATTCATGACTGCAGCTGAAGCACAGGAAGGGCTTTCATCACCGTTTGCGAATGCAACTATTGCCTTGGATGAACGATGTTCGGATGGAAATGAATTTGAAGGACAAGAAACAGACGGGGGTGGTGCACTGGGTGATGCTGCAGCATTGGTCAGAGCCTGTTTACAAGTAGATGTTCCTACACGACCAACCTTCGAGAAAATCCTCCAGTCAAGGTTCCTGGTTGGAAATGAAGGTTGGGGGATGAAACAGCCGTCATTAGAGCTGCACACCGTGGCTGAAAATGAAGGTCGGGGGATGGAACAGCCGTCATTAGAGTGGCATATCGCGGCTAAAAATGAAGATCGGGGGATGCAACAGCCGTTATCAGGGTTCCACACGGGTAAGCCGCGGGCAAGGGAGCGGCGACACTCAAAGATCTTGAAGCTATGCTCTAACCGGAGAGGTGATGTGCGGGCTCGAGCTGGATCCAAACCTTCGGGCTTTGGGTTGTCTTGGAGGGCTCTGGCTGACCAGAATCGAAGCCCGAGCCTTGAGCCTAAGCCCGACATTAAATCCCTAGGGCTCAGGCCTGGGTTGGGGCTTGAGTACCCACATATGTAAGGCTGCACAAGAAGCAATATGAATGCCAGATTGTTGTACCGTATAGCCTGAAAGGCCTTCTCATACTCAGTGATATGTGGATGGGACTAGCATTCCCAGTGGTTTCATTGAAACCTCAGTTTGACTAGTTTGAAATGGGACTGCCCAGGAACCAGTTTACACTGACACAGGATGGTTCATTCAGTTTGGAGCAGGTTTGGTGACTGGTTTAATCAGTTCAAGCCAGCATGGGTTTGGCACACTAAAATACCATGTTTTTGTCCACATATCTTATTTACAATCACTTTGTTAGGACTTCCTCGACATTTCTTCTGTTGCTGTCATGCTGATAGTAATAACATCCCACCTGCACAGTTGCCCTGTCTGTTTGAGCTAGTATGGTAAAATCAGGGAGATAGGTGAGCACTTCGTGCTTTTCTTGGTCCAAACTTCCTCTCATTTTTTCTTCATCCTCCACAGCAGCCGGCTATCCTGGCTATCCTCCAGTTGTTCATATGAGCGTTTGGTGAGCCCTCAGAATCATACACCTTCGACATTCACTAATGCATGCCTCAGCCTATTTTAGCGCCTCCTATCCGTTCTCGGTATCTCTTCTGCTGCAGGGCGTTGACCGGTAAGTAAAGGAGATTTTGAACGTCTGAACTTGGTCTTACTAATTCTTTTTCTACAGCTTGCAGAACAGTGGTTGACTGACACGCCGGTCGCCACACATATTATCACATGTCCCATCATCCATAGCTATTGCTGAGTGCGGATTCCTCATGAAAAGGCCACCATGGGTCGCTGGGAGCGGCAATCCGAGCATAGAATGGTACGACGAGAAGAAGGTGTGAAGGTGTGCAGTCGCGATGTGGTAGGGTGTACTAGCGTGGCTGATGGTCATGTGTAGACTGTAGTAGACAAATATGAATGAATGATGAACCTTTTTGCTGTCTTTTTGTGTCATATCATGTCCGCTTTCGAGGATGATTGGTTGGAACAAACAGCAGAGTGAGTATTTTTCATGTACATATTATTCCTCATTGTCCGTGTGTTCCTGTATGTGATTGTAGGTATTATGTTTGTATTATGTAGTATTCTATAATAAACAGGGCGAATTGCACAATACTTGAAGAACATGTATTGCTCGAAGGTATTTCCGTATTCCAAAATACCTCCAATACCTATGTAGTTTTGCTGATGCGGAAGTGGAGGCCAACCCTTGTTCAGTAGAACATGAGGATACTTACACATCTCAAGTCTTACAACCTCGTTTCGGTTTGAACCCTGCTCGAGGAGCGCTCTTGTCGGCACGCATAGGCCCGCCACTTGTGTTAATAAGTTGCTCGAGTAAAGTCTCCTGTTGGTCAGAAGGCAATGATAGAAAGTAAGAAGGAAGAAACCCACCGTCCCACGCTTCGGATAACCTCTGATCACGAGTTGTTGCCTGCCGATGATGACCGGGCTCATTTGCCGGTTTGCTGGGCACGCGCCATGGCGTGCTACCAACGTTCACACGATCGCAACTTGCCTTTCTACTTCCACCTCCCCACAACACCTCCCTTGCCCTTGAACTCGTTGGGACAAGCTTGGCTTTTCTTCTGAAGACGGCCTCACTCATCTCACAAAATACGTCAACGCCTTCTACTTGTTCATTCCGCACCAGCGATGACGACAACCACGGTCATCTGGAACCAACACTGAATGGTGAGCGACAGCCAAGGTAAGGGTCAGCAATGCTTGTTAGCCTTATACGTGTAGGTTTGAACCGTACACTGAACACCTTCATGTAGAGCCCAAGAACGACGTCCTTCAGTCTCATCAATGACTCTGAAGCATCTTTACTTTCATTCGTTGAGCAGCGTCGGAGAGAAATGGAGGAGAGAGGAGAAAGATGAAGGTAATGATGCCTTTTCGCGATACAGTGAGCTCAGAGTAACTGGACATCTTCGCTTTTTACTTAGTCACCTTTTCAGCTTATTTCCTCGTTACTGTGATTGTGATTCTATTCGTTTTTACTGGCATCGTCTTTCGAACTCGTCGAGGACGGCGAGGGCAAAGCTTTAGGAGAATCGATGCGGCCATTTTCGGTACCTCTACGTACCAAGAGGGTGGACGGAAACCTGTGGATTATGGGAAGGAACCGGTGATGTGGGAGGCACGATTGGGCAGTTCGATGGAGAATGGGAATCGGGTGGTTGGCGACAGTAAATCATGGACTGGAGTCAAAGTAAGTTCCAAAATGCTATCTCTGTTTGATAGATCTTCGAGGCGTCGCATGTGCGACTTTCTGCCTTCACTTTGCTATTCATATTGTTTATGCCAACCTGTAAACTGACTGTCTTTATAGCCCTTGTCCATCCAACTCCTCGACCTAAACTATAAATCGAACGAGGGCTCTATCCTCGACGCTCACGATCGCACGCAAAACAGATTTCTTCGTCGCCTCATATCACGATTACGACCGCGTTCAATCCCTCCCAGTTCAGGCTCGTCGCCATCGAATGAACATATAGCTGTTCCTTCCCCTAAAGAGTCTGATTCGCAACCCACCGCCTCCTCACTACCCCACTCCAGCACCCCAGCAGGCTCAGAAATTCAGCGAGCTCGTCTATCTGTCTTCATAACAATGCCAGCACCTTGCTCCGTCGTCTTTAAGCAAGACGGGGACTGCAGAGACAGGCCGAAGACGCCTCATCCGACGACGTTGCCTCCATTGGAGATTGGGAGTATCGATGTTTGGGTACGCTCTAACGACAACGAAACCCATGCAGACGATGGAGCTGGGAAGGAGAAGGAGAAGGAATCCGAGTTCTAGGATACCTCGATGATGTCTCGCTTCTTGACTCCAACTCCCGAGGCTGATTTCTGTGGATTTTCTCGATGATATACCTTGCAAGATCTCTATGCCTTTATATGCGAGACGACTATATGCACTCTTCAATGTACTCAATTTCGCGTTTTACCTCTCATTTCGAACTCCACTACTACATTCTCATTGTCGGTATGACCCCGTTTCACTACTTATCCGAACCCTGAACATCACGATCAATCAATTAATCAATAGTGACCTCGGGTGCAGGGACACCGCTTTGTTGCTGCGAGCCATTGAGTCGGAGTACGCCCCCCAAGCAGCCGAGCCTTTACCCGAACATCCGACGGAAGCCCCGTTGGCAGTGCAACTTTCCGTTGGGGGTCGTATGAATGATAAATAGAATGCTGTCAATGGGGGTTGTGACAACCCCCACCCAGCTGTCTCCAATGATCGTCGACCAGCATCCACCTCTTCCTGGTAAGACTGACCTCCCTCGAGACAAAATGTAGAGTTACTCCCTATGTCATTCGTGATTGTTATACTCATAATCGTTCACTAGGTCCGGGCCTGTAGTCATGACATATCCTGAAAACGCGGGGAAGAAGGATGAGAGTACCGGGTCTAGCAACGTGACTGAGGTGCGTTAACAAAACTCGAAGGTCGGGGAGTTACAGCTAACGCTTTCAATAGGATACACCACCGCCTGAATACGACGATATAATGAGCCCGCAGCCACCTAATACCATATCCTCGACAGCGTCTCCAGTTCCATCATCGAGTTCACTTCCATCAACAAGGTCATCGTTACCTCCAACAACTTCATCTCCCGTCGACGGCCGAGCAGTCAACTGGATCGCCATTTCCAAAAGTTTCGGCGACATCACCTGCACATACACCCTCGACCCCTCCCTCCAACTCCCCGCTAGCTTCATGCCCAAACTGAAAACCGGTCGTCGAGAAGAAGATCGATGTAACCTGAGTTTAAAGACGAAAGTAGGGTCAATATTCGCGTCTGTTATGTTACAACATCGGGAAGGTGCAGGGAGTTCCTCAGATAGGAGGACGCTTTTGGAGTTTAAAGCAACTTTGGGTGTGATGGTGGTGAACGTGGTGAGTTTTTTCTGGAGGTTTGGAAAGCAATAGTACTACTTACTGACGACGACGACGTTTGAAGGACACCACCCCATCGACATCCCTCTCAACCACCCGCCCTCCCTTCTCACTAAAAACCACCCTCCAAACCGGTAACGTCATCCTCCACCTCCCCCGAAGCTTCAACGGGTTTGTCACCATCGACGCCACCCTTCCCAACGTCATTCTCTCACCTGAGGTCGCTCGAGCTAATCGGTGGATAAGCACAGCTGGGCGAGTTAGAAAGGGGTTCATAGGCGATGCGTCTAGGTTAGATGGGGAGGTGGGGGAGTGGAAGGGAGATGAGGTTGTTATTGAGGGGAAGGTGGTTGGTGTGGAGATTGGGTTTGTGGGAGATAATCAGAGTGGTGGGGTGGTGACTGATGTGGGACGGAGGACTTTGGTGCGGGGGCACTATGGACGGGTGTAAATTTTTATTTGCCTTCCGTGTTCTGAGATGTATTGATGGACTCAAGCTCGCTGTCTACCGGTATGATGATTGATTAAACACAAGAACTGCGTTAACCGGCTCAGTTATTGTTATCTTGTGGGATGCAGATATCTCTTAGTGAGTTTTGAAGCCGTGTCTTCGAGTTTTTTGCATCGACATAAGGAATAGATATTCAGGAGAACTACGAAGCCTTCGTTCCCTTACCTACAAGGCTCAATCTTGTTGTGTTGTACGCATACTAGCTTCGCCGGCTCGAGTAGAATTCAGCGACTCACAAGGCTCAATCGTAGTGCGGTTGTGCTGCTTGAGATTTTAGTGTATTTGCCGCGACGTAACGCACTCGGAATCGGAAGTAACCTTGTGTGTTGGACTACCGTTTTGCTATTAGTGTTATTCTCGTGTGAGATGTGTGATGCTGAACCTTGTGATATTACGGAGGCCCAAGACGGGTGCGATGGACCAAACGGTTCGAGACCCTCTTCGTTTTGAAGTTTCTATCCCGAGTGAGAAACACTCGTTAGAGAGTTTTTGAACCATGCGAGTACTCGCGTTGCCATGGGCCAGTCGCTCTAAGAACAAGAGATTTATAGCAGCCAAAGGAAACTCGGACTCACTCAATACCCCCATCGAAGTACTTCCCTGCAAAGACCGCGCCTTCTCGAAGCGATGATAAGTTGGTGGATCTCCATAGGTTTCGGCAACAAGTTGAGATGGCAAGGCGGAATCTAGGGCCATATCCGAAGCCCGCAGGCGGAGTCAGGAAACAGCTCCATTGATCATTTTAGCTATCAACACAGCATGTCTAAAAGAGAACAAAGGACAGGTTTTGAACGAGCTTCACTTCCTCTTCCTCTCTCCCACCCTCATATTTGTCGCTGATCCCAGGCCCACATTCCAGTGTTCATCTTCGTCGTCGCGAACGAACTCTTGAATTATAACTAATGAGTCGCCTTCAATCCTCGCAACACTGCTGAGCCAAGACTGTCGGATCCACATTCCCAACCTCGATCCTCCCGCAATACACATGCAGCAGACTTCAACATTACGAAGGATTTTGGTGGTATTTCGGGAGTTCAGCCACCAGACGGTGTTGAGCCACCGGTTGTCGTACAACAGGAGGATATGACCATCGATCTTAGGTATCACGACAAATACAAGTTACTGCACATCGCCAGAAGCGTCTATCGCACATCATTCCGTCAGCTCGATACATCGTAACAGGGTACTCACCCTCAAGCTCTCCGCAAAACCTGGTGCACTTCTCATGCTTCCGAAGGGCGCAGTGTCGAAAAGGCTGGAGAGGACGAGCGAATTCAAACGATGTATTCTGCGTCACTGGCATGAATGGTATGAATTTGCCGAAGAAGATGGAGATCTTGAGGACACTCAGACCTTGTGCTTTGTGACCGGCGTCGAACAATGCTCCGCGTGCTTCAGCTGGGTCCAGTATCACTAGAATGGATTCTCTGGTACTTGCCGAAGCCGAGAACAGCGGTTCTTGTGAGTGGACATCCGGTCCTCCCAGATGTTCGACCCAGTCATCCATACTAAGGCCTATAGGTGTGACTGACGGCGAACTCAAGGAGACGGTTTTTATACGTGCATTTGGATCAGCAGGATCGATGGTAGTGTTAGCCGGAGCCCCTCTCTCTCTCGCAACCTCCCGATGAGGATAAGAACAGTGACGAGGATTATGCTCACCGAGGAGGGAGCTCACAGGGTCCATCTGGTCATCCTCGAGTCCAAAATTCGCGCAGTGCTTCCTCGCGAAGCCCCTTCAATTCAATCCGTAACGGCTCGCCGAGCTCCCATCAGTCGGATCCGACAATCACACCCATTCCATATCGCCAAAAGATAGAATGGTCTCTGGTATCCCGTCTCTACCAGAGGAAAATCTCATCGATGAGTTGAATATTATCAACCTTCCCTTAGATGCTTTTGCCATAATGGGTTCTTGCTGGCAATATGTGTCGCAATGCTAAAAAGTTGTTTCTCGCTAGGTCCGCCACCCGTGTCACTGCATCAATATGCTTGCCTTTTAGATTGCCTCCAAGGCCCAGCCGTCATTGTTGGACTCCAGTTGTGTGGCGTTTTCACATGATCAGGATTGCATGAGTGTTTTACAAGACGTGAGACTCCTTTTTGTACTCGCTCGTGATTGTCACCCTCAAGTATCCCTGTCACAGTCTGACGACTCAATAATTCCGGAGGGGAATGAGCTTCTCAGGAGGGTCTGCAGAAAGTCCAAGTTTGTCGCCGAGGGCGGTGCGTATCTGTTTTGGGGCTCATGGTAACGTCATTATGTTATAGATGTCATATACGTTGAACGAATGACCCCCGCCGAACTCGGGTTTATACGACAGAGCCCCGAATTAGTGTCTAGCGAGGTTGACTTCATTCCTGTGTTGTTCAACCTCCGAGAACCAAACGGCTTCCCCGAGCCCCAGCCGCAGGAGACATCAATTACTACACAATTGATCACAATTGATCCTGAGGGTCTTCCCTCCGACCGACCACAGTTACGGTAACTCTCCGGTTGATTCCAGCATCGACTACATGGTCCAGGTAGATGATTAAAGTACGTCTCACCTCTGCCGTGTTCGTTTCATGGCTAAAAATTCCCTTTCCAGTGACGGTCGTCAGCGTGGACAGTGATCGTACTTTATGTCTATAGTCCCCAATTCCGAGTTTCTGATGAATGAACACCCAATATACGATTTATGATGCCCAACTCCGAAAACAAGAGTCCGTACTATCTCGACCAGCCCACGAATTACATTGCAATGTCAGACATAGGGTACATGGGTCGAAGTTGAACGAAATGATGAGGTCAAAGTCAAAAGCAAACCAACGTTCTGCTCAAAGATCTGCGGACAGCCCGAAATGAGCACAATTCACACGAAATAGCTCTCGATGGTCCGATATAGCCGGATTTCGCCCGCGGACATCTCACTGGGCCTCACCATCGACTCAGCTCTACGGAGCAGAATAAACGATCGAGTTGGGTGCGAAAGCCAAGTTCAACTTTCAGGTTCTTTATTGTCGAGAACGGCACGATCGCAGGCGAAAGCGGAAGAAGCAGACCACGTGCTACAGTTGTCGCGTAGCCAGCCAATCACATCTTGGCTCTTGCTTCGATCTTCTAGTGAAGGTTAATGAAATTCCGGAGGTGTTGAATGGTGTTTCTTCGCCCAAAAGTTCACTATCATTGTCAATACTTCTAGTTTATGGTCAGCACCCTGAACTCACGGCAACTAGAACAATAACCAAGTAAGCACGGTTGACACTTGAAGTATTACTACCAACTGACGGCGAATCAACCCCTGAGAGATGGCACATCTTCTCATCAATCATTGGGGTTGTTGAGGACACAGCATGTCAGAATCAGTAAGAGATGTGGGCCAGGTCTTTAAGTAAGCTCAGTCTCTTGTTCCCTTCAATCTCCACACCACTGGGACAGCCCAACGGACAGCTGGGACCCAAATATCGAGTCTCAAACTCCTTCTTCGCCAAAGACCTTGAGTCATCTAATCGCCAATGGGTGATCGTCAATCTTCGGAGCGTTCTACCGAACTAGAACAACCGGATCTACCGTCCCAACCTCCTGAAACCATTGCAGCAAGCTCAAGCAGTCTTTCGCCACTACTGTACTCAACACTACCCCACCTCGCACACTTGCCACCTCAAGAGTCTTTTCCACACCCCAAGGCTTCTACTCGTCAGGAGCCTGAAGACTCTCATCCTCCCTCCTCTCACCCTACGCACGCAGATGTATCTGCCCAAATCCCATTGACTGCTACCGAGAACGTTGGGGACTTCAATAGAACAATTAACGGGTCACACGGTATGTGTTAAAATCGAACGCGTCACCAATATCCTCATCTTTTTGGGTGCACTACATGTAGTCTACAAGAACTGCGTAAGTGCTGACCACAATCGATACACCAAAGTGATGAACAGATAAACATAGAGTGTGCTCTTGGTGCGCTTCCCGAACGCAAGGTGCGTATTCTAGGTTTCTCTGATATCACTTACACTACTCATGTCTCATATTCAGCCCTTCAGCAACCCCGGATACAGATCCGATTCCGAATTCTTCACAAACCCACATTCTGTCAGACAAGCGAGGGTTTGTCTCTTCCGTCTCCGATGTCCCTGCTCCAACTTCTTCCGAAACACAAATGAACCCGGGCCAGAGGGTCGATTATACCCTTGGACAGCATTATGGGTCACTATTATCTACTGGGTGCCGCGGTTACGCCCTTTGGAAACCTTCACCTCGCTGTACCGGCACTGGGAAAGAGCATATCATCAGTATCGGCGACGTTGGAGTTTGCTACGACATCGATCCCTTCCGTACGTTTTTCAACATTACGAAGGATCTTGGTGGTATTGCCGGAGTGCAGCCACCCGACGGTGTCGATCCACCTTGTATCATCCAGAGAAACGATATGACAGTCGATCCAAGATTTCACGAAGAGTATAGGCTTCTCGTACAACCAAAAGCATCCATTCTACAGCGTTCCCTCGTATCAGCACACGTCAACAAGATTTTTACCCTCAAGCTTTCTGCCAAGCCAGGTGCCTTGCTGATGCTTCCGCATGGTGCCGTCTTGAGAAAGCTCGAGAAGACGAGCGAGTTCAAAAGACGTATCTTGCGTTATTGGCGCGAATGGTACGAGTTCGCCGATGAAGAAGGAGACCTTGATGAAACCCAAACCTTGTGCCTCGTGACTGGCGTTGAACAGTGTTCTACGTGGGCAATGGCTGTTTGGGACTCAACTTCAACCAACTCTAATGCCGACCTAGACTCTCTGGTGCTTGCTGTAGCCGAGTCAAGCGGTTGCTGCTCCTGGCAATCCTTCCCTCTACGAGCCACAGTCCAGTCATCTGCACCGATTCCTCTGGGCGTGGTTGACGAGGAGCTAAAAGAGACTGTGTTCATCCGTGCATTTTGGATCAGCAGGAGCAACGGCAGCTCAGTTCGACGTCCCTTTCCTCCCCCACCCGACGAAAACGGCAACAGTGACGAGGATTTTACAAAACGTCGAGGGACTTCACGAGGCCCGTCTAGTAATCCTCGTGCACCAAATTCACGTAGTGTGACCTCGCAAAACCCATTAAATCCCTCCCGCAATGAGTCGTCGTCAGACTCTTCCTATCCAGCCCCAGTCGACTACCACGATCTCCCTATCTCACCAGAATCTCGGACGAGCTATAGTAGTGTATCCTCTTCGGAGAAAGACCCAATCAATGGGCCGAACATCATCGACCTTTCCCAGGCCGCTTTTAGCACAGTGTGTACTCTCGAACTCTCATTAACAGCATTTATTCGAGTGCTCAAGAGGTATTACTTGTTAGGTCTCTCATCCGTGTCAATCCATCAACATGTTGGCTTTTGAGATCGTTTCGAAGGCGAAGCCATCCATGTTGGATGTTGGTTGCGTGGCGTTCTCACACGATGAGGACTGGATGAGTGTTTTACGGGAAGTAAGTCTCATTCTTTGTACTCATACGTGTTTGACATGCTCAATGTGACCCTTGTACAGCTTAACGAGCCTCAAATTCCGGAAGGAAACGAGCTTCTGAAGAAGATTTGTGAGAAGTTCAAGTTTGTTGCTGATGGCGGTGGGTCATAGCTTTGCAGGTAGACCACAAAACTGGGGAGTCACAATAACGTTGCTATACTATAGATGTCATCCACACCGAACGAATGTCCTCCGCCGAGTACGAGTTCATACGACAGAGCCCCGGACTAGCATCCGATAAGGTTGACCTCATTCCTGTGTTGTTTCATCTTCGGGAACCAGATGCTTCGCCCGAGCCCGAGCTGCAGAGAACGTCAACAACCACTACACATGTCATCCACACCGAACAAATGTCCTCCGCCGAACACGGGTTTGTACGACAGAGCCCCGGATTAGCATCCGATAAGGTGTTGTTTCATCTCCGGGAACCAGACGCTTCTCCCGAGCCCGAGCTGGAGAGAATGTCAACAACTACAGCAAAATTCCGCATTGATAATACTCCTCCTCAGTTAAGCTCTAAGCGGGTCCTTATGGCCTGTACCGAATGTCGCAAGCGTAAAGTCAGGGTGAGTCATCGGCGTTGTCTGAAGGTCTTACGAAGGACTTGATGCTCTACAGTGCAACCCTGATCGCTCTGGAGTGACTCGTCCATGCGAACGATGTAGTAGAAACAGACAACGGTGTCGATACGAGCCTATCAATGTCGACCCAGAACTTGATTCGGGAGAAGGAATCAAATTATATGACCCATATGCCCAAAGCCCTCCCGCACATTATCCTTCTCCTCAAAGGGCCATAGCCTGCACCGAATGTCACAAGCGTAAAGTCAGGGTGAGTCAATATTGTTGTCTGAAAGTCTTACAGAGGACTTATTGTTTTGCAGTGCAACCCCGGTCGTTCTGGCGCGACTGCTTGCGAACAATGTCAGAGCAACGGATTAGAGTGCCGAAACGCGCCGATCTTCCCTAATCGCTCTATAATGGCGGGTGGGGCTTCTCATCGGCCATCGGACTACACCATGGTCCCCTCCAGATCTAGCCCCAATGCTGCTCCGGTTCGATTGAAGTCCGTCTCGCCCCCCTCTACCGTGTTTGCTCCAAAATTGAAGTCTTCTTTTCTAGTGACGGTCGTATCTGTTATGGAACCCCATCGTGCTTTTGCGGTCATCATCGCAAGCAATGATATTGTGTACCTATCCTTGGAGGACAATCCCCGAATTCAACTTTCCGAACGAACATATAAAAACAGAACCTAAAATACCCAACTCCGAACACACGAGTGTATACTTTGTTGACCCAACCCACAAATCGTACCAGTAACCCATTTCTCAGAGATCCGATAAAGTATTGTCTGCGCCTGTGAGGCTAGATATGAACTGGTAAGACAGCTATGTTTCACAAGCGCGGGTAATTTCCGAAGAATCTGCTTAATCCTCAATCCCTTTGTCATACTGTAGTTCTCCGTTCACAATAACATCCACACTGCCGAACTCTAAATGAGGCAAACTCCATTCCTCGTCCATTCTCTCGATCTTGGAAATCGGTATGACAGGATTGGGAGATGGCATAGCGATCAAAAGCGACACTCTGAGGTTGGTATTGGATGTTGAAGTGTCATGCGTTGGAGGTACCGGGGGTGGATGTGTACGACTCGCCGAATTTAAAATGGGCATAATCGACCGCCAACGGTGTGATGAGGGTGGCGAGATATTCGTTCCAGGGTCACTTTCTACTCGCTCAGTTGAGATAGGCTTAGTAGTCACGATAAGGTTCAAACAACAAAGGTGAGGTTCAGAATAGCCAGTAGAAAGGACGATCGCGGGGAAGTAACATACCATGAGATCTGTCCATCTGAAACCTCTTGTTGATTGCCCAAATCCACCTTCCAAGTCCTTTTCACTTTCCGGCACCCGAGAGTACCAAACGTCGAGCGAAGCCTCCCAAAACACAGGTTTCGGACCTAGTTCAACGAATTTTGTGCCTCGTCCCCTCGTTTGATGACGATGGCGTATAAAGGTACCATTCCGAATAGCCTGTACCATGGCTTGGCGCCGTCGTTGGCGGTTTATACGCGTTCGAATGATTACTATGGAGGATGCCACGAGTAGGAGTGAGAGTATCGCTATGAACGTGTATACTGGAACAAGACGTGGATTTAGGTCAGATCTGAATCGAGCACATAGAAAGCGAAACTGACGGTATAAAGGTGCATTCGTATCACCAAAACTTGTGTTTCCTCTCCCGTTCCATACGGTGCCGCCGCTGCTACTCGTAGTTGTAGTTGTAGTTGTAGAGGAAGAAAACAAGTCGACAAAAGTCTGCGAGACTGAGAAAGTAGTATTCAGTTCGTCCGTTGCCATTTGGTGAAGGGGATGGTGGTGGTGGGTGGTCAACGTTCAACGTTCAACGCAGGAGAATGCCTAGCTTGGCTGCAACAGCATTATCGCTCGTCGGATTCAGTCGATACATCTCGTGGTCCACTGCGCAAGTGGACGTTGTTCTGGTGTTTTCTTGGCTTTGTCGTGGCAGTCGTAGTCCAAGGGATTTCAAGCTGTAGAGGTAACGAGAACGATACGTAGAAAGTACTAGGCGAGAGAGAGAGCATACCTGTGGATTCAGAGAGGGCTTGAGGAAAAGTCGCGGGTGTTCGATGCACCAGCTTGTAGATCGTGGTTCAGGTCAGAGAAGCGAACAAAATAAGACGCATCGTTCCGCTCGGTGACGTCGATCCGAGTGTCGGAAATTTTAATTCCTACTGATAAGGAATATATTGGTTATCGCCGGTGATAAGGGTGTCGTGAGCCCCATAAGTCTCCGTAAGATCACCCCAAATGGGCCTTTGCCGATTGTAAGGGTGCCGCGAGCACCGTAAGCGTCCGTAAGATCACCCCAAATGCCGATTACAGGCTTATAATGATAAACGTTTTATGTTATTATAACGGCCAGGTGTAGTGTTGCCATCGGTTGGTTTGAGTTTGAACCGGTCCGCAAACCGCGTGGTCCGGTTTCCGGCGGTTTACAAACCGCCAAAAAATGGCCGGTTTGGGTTCAAACCGGTTCAACCCGGTTCACCGTGGTTTAAACCACTGAAATATAGTTTTTTTTTTTCGAAAAATAAAAGTGTATAAAGTAAGTAGAGGATAGCAGCCTGAGGTCCCAGGTCAAGTCAAACCCTGACTTGATGTCACGATGTCAAATACCCGTGCTCACCGGCGCCAAAAATCTTCCATGGGAGATTTTTAGCGCCGGCGAGCACACAACTTTGTACTTACGTAATTTTCCCCAAAACACAATTTTTAATGAATTTGTGCGCCTCGTCTAGGGCTTCAATTTGGTATACAAAGTGTTACAAATAGGTGCAAACTCATTGAGAAAAACACAAAATACTTTTCTGGAGCCGGCAAAAAAAAGTTCAAGTGTCCCAAATTTTACACTACATTGGTACTATGAGCCTCAATATAATATGTTAACATGTTATTCAAATATTATCACATGCTACTGTACTGAGAGTAAGGCTCCCAGCAATACAAATATATGAAAAAAATTTTACCTATTCAATTCCGGTTCAAACCAACCGACAACGTCACTAGCCAGGTGGTCAAGTGGTAAGACACCCGTGCTAAATACTGTATTCGTCCTAAGCTCGACGCAGAAGGATCGGGTTTGAATCCCGACCTGGCTAGTAACATGGAGATACACGATTGTTTTTTTCTTTTTGAGACATTTCCTGCGTCAGAATTGGAATCGAGACGCATCGTGCGTGATAGCAATGGTATCGTGAGGAGGCGCGCGAGTGTCTTAGGCTGTCTCGTTGAGGATGTGTTGTGCCCAAACATTCGCGCAATGAGAACCGTCGAAACTAATAGCTTGGCGCGGCACCCCACTCATAGTAATCAAAAGCTTTGAACACATTGTTTGCAACTAAACACAAGGTAAAAACGTTGGAAGTACACTACTTGAATTCGAAGTGATGTACTTGACAAGAAAAAGAGAAAACGTAATGAAGATTAATATGTGATATTCAAGTCTAATTCTTGTTTCGTTGACTGGTACGAACTGGTTTTGGTCTCGGGGGTGGGGCTTCTTGGACAGCGCCAGGGGCATCCGATGAGCTAGCAGCTTTGCCACGCCCACCACGCCCACGACCCCGTTTACCGTGAGCACGACCATGACCCCGACTTGTGCTGGTAACAGTGCCTGGTTCATCCTCGGAAGCAGGTCGAGGTGACACAGAACGCGAACGTCCGACTGCGAGCACCATGTCTTCAAAAGTCGTAGCTTGCTCCGCAGAAGCAGGGAGTGCAGGTTGCTCCTGAGAAGCTGGGGGCAAAGGAATGTTGGCATGAGGAGGATTGCAAGTAACTTGGAGGGTTGCTTCGGTGACTGGGGTTGCGTTCCCAGCGCTAGGAGTGGTGGCGGCGGGAGGGGTTTCTGTGTCTGACTTAGACGAAGGGAAGGCAAAGACAGACCACGAGGACGTACCGAGTGTTAGCTGGAGCATTGCCTGGGTCACCGCATTATCATGAGCTTCTGCTTCCGTCCTTTTCTCAGACTCTCCTGCATTCCGTAGACCCTTGAAGACGCGTTCGTTATAATATTTGAACAAGGCTGTCGCCCATGGGGAGGAAGCACTGACAGCAACCTCGATCAACTGCTGGAAGGCGGTGAAGTTCTTCCAGTAGTCAAGCTTGGTCTTCTGGCCCACGGGTTCCAAGGTTTCATCTCCACTGAGAAGATATTGAAGCTATGATATGTTTGAATTAGCTGTTACGCTGGTATAGTGAGGGTAGCTCACAATCATCGCGGAGAATGCTATGGCCGAGCCATTGATCCGCCGAATACCCCACGCGTTTCCGAGAAGGGTGGCTCGGTTGACCCCCCCTCCGTCGAGCGATCCCGGACCAAAGTAGATGCACCTCAGTATCTGATAGTAACAAAACGTCAGCAGCGCCGGTCTTTGAGAACGCACTATCGTACCTTTGGTTGGATCTCATTCATGAAAAGAAGGCTGGTATTGAACTTTTGGTCGGGGAAAAGGATGGCGGAGAAGAGTTTTGCAGTTGTACCATCGGGGGGAGCGAGCAAGGAGCCCAGAATCTCGTTATCCGCCCGTTGCTGGAAGCAGTTCTGGGCCCATAGACCGAGCGGAATAGAGACGCTGAAGTCACGAAAGATACTCCCGATCGCTTTGCGTAGGACGTTAAGGGAAGTTGAACGTTGAGCATTGACCTCGGAGATGAACTATGACCTGTTCAGCGAACGAGACAATGGAAGAACAAGACCAAACACACCTCGTTCTTGAATGTAGTATTCTCAGCAGCCAGAGTACGAACAGTATCGTTCCCGAGGAAGCGGTGTAAGTGGACGATGGTCCCGGCAACATAAGTCTCGGGTGTTTGGAATCGAGCCAGGGACTGAGGATCCGGCATCGTCGAGTCTGGGTATCGCCCAAACGCTTCTGGGCTAATCCAGGGACCCCCGTTCACACACCAGCTCTTGCCAAAACAAAGCACAACGTCCCTTGCAAAGGGAGCATTGCGTCGTTCTGGCGCCTTTCCCTTGCGCCCGCGACGGGAGCCTCTAATAATCATCTGGGTCTTGAGGTCGGCCTTCTCAACCAAAACCTCTTGCAGTTTTGATCGTAGAAGTTCGTTATGCTGCTGCAAATCATTGATGATCTGGTGGGAGTTTTTGAATAAGAGTTATAGTACTGATGAACAGAAATACGTACCTGACGAGATCGCGCATCAGTGAGTTGTCCGGCTTGAGGGAGGTCGAACTTGAGTCGTGGAACAACAATATCGACGTTGAGTTCTTCCTCTTCCTCTTCTTCTTCCGGGTCACCGTCACCATCAGCGGGAGCAGCGGCAGAAGGAGGAGGTTGCGTGGGAGTCTGAGAGGGGGTATTAGCTTGAGACATTGCAAGGAGAGACTTGGGTGGGGAATCTGGGAA
>JANHQD010000400.1:0-13786 GCA_024721195.1 Marasmius sp. AFHP31
CCAAGCTCTTTCCATCCCCAATCTGACCAGAAATAGGCGGTGGTATGGTGGACGAGGGCCTGTCGAGAGGTAGCGAGATGATTGCCGAGGTCCTCTCAGCAACGAAAACTTGCAATTGAATCGTGGGGGGTTGATGCAGCCTGATACTGAGGTGAGAAGAGGGATATCGCCATTTCGAGCCTATCTTGAGTCATGGCGCAAGTATATGCTGGGGAAAAGGGATTCTGTTGGCTTTCGCGCAAGTACAGTGCGTGTCGTCGAGGTGGGAAGAGAGAAAGAGACTGAGAGCACCGAGCATGGCGTATGCCGGCAGCTGCGGGGATGGGCCGGGTTGATTCTGAAACCTGATTGGTTGATGACTTGCGCCATCCAAATATGGACTTAAGCCGCAACGGACATGAGCCACGAGCCGTTTGATAAGGCCCTGTAAGGGCCATAAGGCTCCATAAGACAAACCGTAATATAATTGCTTACGATAAACGGCGAGTTATCACGAGAGGCGGCATAGTCGGCCTCTTAAGGCCTTATTAGGAAATGAGGTTACCGTAATGGATAGGGCGGGGTCGGGGCGCTCACAAGGCAGGCAGGCAAAAGCCGTATCGTAAGGGCGGAGCTCTCTTGCGAGCCCAGCCTCTTACGACCTGCTGGTATTTATTGTGACCCGCTAGGATCGAACCCCCAGCCTCATGATGAGGTCCCCAGCCCTTGCAAGGTCCCTCGCCATATTGGCTTTTTTTTCCACTAGGCCATACGGCCTTATTTAGGTACTAAAATGGGTTTCTTATAACTACTCCCCCACGACTTATAATATCCTAATATAACTTGTTGCTCAGAGTGTATCCAATCATGGGCGGTGACACGGTTGTGCCCTCAAAGACGGGACTCAATGGACGTTGTTCATAGGACTCAGAAGAGCAATTCACACCTGTGCGAGTATTATGGTTAATATTAAGCAGTCGAAATTGATTCATGAGTTGTTGTACAGTAGGCTCGTAAGTAAGTACATATCAAAGACAGCTATGTAAATACGAACCACGAACCATATAGCAAGAAAATGATATTGTAATGGGAATTGTGCAACGTGAAAGGTCTACTTCTTCTTCTTGGGAGCTCGTTTGGCCTTCGGAGGCGGAACAGGTTCTTCCTCTTCATTGTTGGGGGCATCCGCATCAGGGGCGGTACGAGTGCTACGACGAGTACCAGCAGCACCAGTACCAGCAACCCCGCGAGGACGAGGGCGAGGACGAGTGCTGGATGCAGCAGGCTCCGGTGCAGCAGCAGGCTCCGATGCGGCAGCAGGCTCCGATGCGGCAGGCAATGTCACAGTATCATCGCGCGCAATCAATGTCACTGTATCATCGCGCGCGAGAGCATCTGTATTATCGCCAGTGGGCGGTTCTGCCACCTCTGCCGCTGGTTCTTGAGGAATGACATAGGGCCCTTCTAGAGGAGCGTGAGGCGAAGGAGGAGCAGTGGGCGTGTCAGGAATGGAGGGTTCTTGACCGGGAGCTGGGCTGACTGAGGAGGAGGATGGACCTGCTAAAGAAAACGTCAGTGAACCCAGGCTGAGAGAAGCACAAAAGGGATGTTACTCACCGAGGGTCAAGTCCAACATCGCCTGGCTAATAGCACCTACGCGCGATTCCTCTTGCTCGACGGCGTGGTTCACAGTACCCTTGAAAACACGCGTGTTGAGGTGTTTGAAGAGATTGGTTGCCCACATAGGACTAGACTTCATCGACAATTCAACCACCTGGTGAAAGCTGCGATAGTTGTTCCAGTAGTCTACTTTGGACCTCCCGCCCTTCATAGCGAGAGTGTCGTCACCGTTGAGCATAAATTGGATCTAGGATAGTATTTTAGCCGAACATAGCAGAAGAAAAGACTAGAATGCTGCTTACCATGACCGCGGTGAATGCGATGAACCCAGGAGTGACCTGTCTAACACTCCATAAGTTGCCAACGAGGTTTTGGCGGACGACACTGGCATTCTCCCCGAGAGATGCAGGTCCGAAAAGCGTCACTCGCATGGCCTATGAGAACGTGAGTGGGATGTGCAATGATTGATGGCTGTCCACGTACCTTCCACAAGTAGTCGCTAAGGAATAAGAGGGACATATTATACGTCCCACCAGGAAAAAGGAAGGAGGAGAAAGGACTGGAAGCCTGGTTAGGGGCACCGTCGGGAGCAGAGCGCAATCGGCGCATTGTTTCGTTCCTTCCGCGTTCTGACCAAGAGTCATTTTCCCAGAGCGCGGGGGGAATATTGGCATTCTCGAAGATGCGCCCCGCAACTTTTCGAAGGTTCGATAACGCCGTGGACTTCTGGGAGCTAGTGGCTTGCATGAACTGGAACGAGATGAGTACTAGATCGTAAGTAGGTTGCAGAAAAAACTCACTCTGTCCCGGAAGGTAACAGACTCGGCGGCGAGCCGACGAGCCTCGTCAATTCCCAAGAAAGTGTGGAGCTGCTTCACCATTCCCATGTTATAGGCATCCACGGTGGCAAAACGTTCTGTCGACTGGGGGTGGGGCATTGTGTCGTCCGGATACCTCAGGAAGACTCCAGAGCTGATCCACATCCCTTCCATCACCGCCCATTTCTTACCCAGCTCCTTGACAGTGTCGCCAGACACGGGCAGACCATCATCGGCCTTAGTCGCCTTGGACCGTTTCCCGCGACGACTACGAAGCACTACGATCTTCCCCTTGAGTTCGACGACCTTGAGGCGAAGCCCATCGTTCTGTGCTCGAAGGGCTTCGGCATTGTTCTGTATGTCGGCGATGATCTGAGATGCGAGACACGATTGTCAGTACAACTCAACAACGGCGAGTGGTGACAGTTACCTGACGTGCTCTGGCGTCGCTGAGGGCACCAAGAGCCGGGAGATCGAACTGCTTGACTGGAATGGGGTCTTCCAGGTCGCTGTCGGTCTCGGAACCAGCATCGTCGGGTGGCGGAGGATTGCTTATAGTTGACATTGCGGGAACTAGAAGAAACGCAAGTATCAGTGAAGATTCGACATTAGCAACCAAACCATATTTATAGAAAAAAGACCCGTCACGCGTTGAGAGCGTTTGTTACCGTCCTCGCCGCATTCGATAATATCATCTTGTTTTTTCTTCGAAGCGACGCATATTGTTCTATCGTTCGATAGTGACTCGGTACATTCGGGCTCATTACCCACTATCACCACCTCATGCCTTCAAATCCGACGTCGTGTTGAGTCCCTACAAACCGAACTCGATTCAGAATACGTCAAGATTCATTGCTAATGAACTAACCTTCGGCTCATGTACCTGCTGGTGAATCGAATCAGGCGGTGACGTCGGTATAGCCAGGCCAGTGACTCTTGACTCGGAGGAACATATCGTAGTCGACGGTGTCTACCACTAGCCGTTCCTCCGTGTCTTGAGACGCGGAATGGACAACCAGAGCACCCCGGATGATTGAATGGATAGAAATGAACTCGAACTTGTCCTTCTGCACCCTGAGGATCCCAAAATCGCGGTCAGATCGTGTCCGGCGCCCCATGCTGATCAGCTTGTAAGATTGTACGTAGGCTATTGGGTACTTATCCGTGCTGACCTCAGCAACGAGGAGGTACTTGAGTTGCGCGAACACGGGGCTACCCTGTGTGTCGAAGATAATATAATCGTAACGAGGACGGTTGTGAAAGTTGGGGTTGCATCGGACATAATCTGTAGCGAGCTGCCAGGTCTCCTTTGACTCGTAGTTGATCTTCAGGAACTGGAAGGCAGCGATCTGCAAGGAATTATAAGAACGATCGCTGGAGAGACATGTCAAAATAAAGCTTACTTCGTCGTCTGCCCTGTAATGTATCCATCGTTTTTCAGGAAGCTCGATTCCGTTGGCTTGCAGAGCGACCGAGAGGAAATCGCCCATGCTGATCCGGAACGTGCTCTCGCCTCCTGGGGGAGAGTGTATGCGGCTGAACTCCTCGAACGTGGTTGGTGGGAGCTTCGCACCAATCGAAAAATGCCCGCCGCCTAACTTGCTGACAACCTTCTCGATATCCTTCGGGGGGTCTTCGAGCTGTTTTACGTGTTCTTGATACTCCTCCATCGCCTGTATCTCGGCTCGTATAAGGTCCGATACGTCCATTTGATGCTGAATGTTCAGGATCTGGACGGGACTTGTCAACTTCCCATAGCGTCAGTTTATGGTACTTTTGAAACGAACCTGTGGCGCGATGTTCTTGAAGTTGGTTCTTCGCTGGTAGATATGCCGAAGAGGACCATGTTTCTTCTCAAAGAGCCTCGTACTGAAGTTACGGAGGACACCTTTGAGCTGTATATCATCGAAAAGGTGGCTGAAGTAGTGTATTTTGACGAATTCCCAGTTCTTCTGGTCCAAGGAATCAGAGGGATTCTCGAACTGAAGTTCTGCGTATTCCTGCAAAGCAACCAGTGAGATCGGACTCGATAAAAGTGGGTAATGAATCACTTACATCTAACAGCGAGTTGAAAAGCTGTATGTTCCTTCGACCAGCTGCCATCGTTGCTTCCGTTTGTACGTGTAACCCCCCATACATGATGATATTAAGGTAAGCCCGAACGCACTTGAGCAGCTGGTAGGCTGCCGGCTTGTCTGACTGGAGAAATAAACTCTCAGCTGCGAATAAGAACATCTGGGCGGGAGATTCCGGTCGATAAGCATATCTTATTACATGAAAGACAAGATATCATACCCTTGATATGTCACGATGCTTCGCGCCGTCATTGAACGCGTGTGTAGTGACTGTGCTGAAATGGTTGAGGTTGCGCCACCGCGGAAACTCATCAAACCTTGGAGTCAGAACCCAGTAAGCGTTGTGCCTCTAAAGAGTAATCGCGTACTGATTGCGTACCTTCTATTGAGTGCGGTTTCAGCTTTGCGACCGAGGTGAGAGAAGTGTGCCTTGAGGAGTTTGAACATGTGGCCGCCCCACAGACCACTATCCTCGAAATGGAGATCGTCAAATGAGACGGCTTCGAAGGGATCGGAATTGGCGAGCAGCATGAACGTGTTCTGGAGGAGTCGGCATCAATAACCGGCAGATGTTCAGCATGTTAGATCTCTTTATCGCACCTGAGCTAGCCGCAGACTGTGCTCTTTAAGTAAACCTTCCTGTTCGCCTTTCTTCTGCAGAGCGATCACTTCGTTCAGTACCTCTGTCGTATCCGCCGCTGTGCGAGTCGTCCAAGTCTTTGAGAGGTTCGACATTTCGTCTCTCGCAACCATGCATTTCGGGCATGGGTATCCGGACTTGATCCCTCGTATCAGGCACATAACGCATCTGGCATCAACTCGGGTTAATGAGTAGCTGGGCGCGCGTGTAGACGAGGACTCACTGTTCTTCGTAGTCAGCTGACAAGGCCAGTATGACCAGGTAGATCAGCCGCGTTACGCCATCACCGCACTTGAAGATCTCCCCAACCTGGCTCATGACAATCAAGGATTCGATTATCTTGAGGAAGGCCTGATGCCACACAATGGACTTCATGTTCGCCCACGATGGCTTGTTCTTGTGTGCGGATTCTTCTTCGATCTAATCGGCCATTTGAGAAATGTATGTTAGGAGCTCATGGAACACGCACGACAGGCTGCCATCCGACGATTCTTCCGCCACCAATTCCTCCGCTATTCCGAATGTCTGCCGGAATGTTGCCTATCGTTGCGATGACAGGATACCCCTTCGCAGTCCCAAACGTTGAAAGCTTGTCCTTATCGGCGTAGAGGATGAGAGCTAGAGGTTTCGCATTGGGTTTCAGAAACGGTTCATCCCCTTGGGTTGGGGGAGGACGGTCGTTTATTCTGGTCTGTCGGTAGAAAAAGTATGTCAGTATGATTCGGACGACAACTCAGGCAATGAAGCGTACCTGGGTACGCCACCAGCTGTCCGCAGTCCAAGGCTCATGTATGAATCGTTCCCAACGTACGGCGTTGAAACGATAATGCCTTTGGGCATCCCATTGAATGTGCTCCGAAAGTGTTTCGTTTTGAATGACCTCTCGAATCCAGCCCAGGAGAGGACGACGGTAAGCTTCGTAAGTTTGGAGAGTCTTATTGAACGGAATGTTTATCTCGGCGCGTTCGAACTGGAACGTTAATAAACGTGTCAGAACATCATCGCCGATCATAGGGCAATCACTTACTCGTGTGCTTCGATCTGCAGCAGCGTCCCACATCGATTGGACATGTTCGTAAGTCTTCATGTTGACGAGTGCACCGCTATGTGCCTCCTCCAACAAACGAAGGAAGACCGTTGTCTGATCTGAGTTCATATGGCATCGTAATGCCAGATCAGCGACTCGGTAGTCGAACCGAGACGAAAAGGGACGCCAAGGAATGGAGTCGAATGGTTCCGGGTCCTTGACCTCAGGTTTGCCGTACTCGTCGAAGGGTTTGTGCTCTGTAGGACGCTCGGAAACGGGATGGTATACCACCCTGATATCGTCGAGCACTGGCCCCGAACGGCGACTCGACGGCTCTGGTTGATCCGCAGGACCAGGCATGAAGTCGTCTGAAGGATCGTCTGAAATACGGACCGATTGTTAGCATGACATATTTTCGAAATAGAGTAGACTCAGACACTTACAGCCCATATCGAATACGTCGGGGTATTCTATGCTTGACACTGGAGGCATCTGTGGCCGATCTGAACTTGGCGCATCAGCGAGGTGATTTGGGGAGAGCTAGAGTTTCAGAATCATACCTCCTTGCCGTAGTCTGACAGTCTCAGCTCTTCGCTGTCGCTTTGCCTCGCAGCTGCGTTCGTGCGTGATCAAGGGACCACCAGGCGTATACAGGCTGTTGCAGACCTTGCATGGTTGTTTAGCCTTCGGTGCTGCAGGTACCCGGTAAGCCATCTCACCGATCTGAGGCATCGTAGTGATTTGACGAGTCTTTAAGGACCAGCGCTACTTTCTCGGTTCCTTCTCGGAGTACCAGAGAATTCCGAAGACCGCAGCGTGTAAACGAAGACCTTCGCTCAGTGGAACGATTGTGATAACGATGGGCGATATGCGGCGATGGATTCTGTTTACGGGTACAAAATTAACGACTGTTCTATCCTCCTCCAATCTGTGACATGGGTCCATTGAACTAACTTCTTATCCTGGACAAGATGGCGCGAGTCTTGGGCGTAATAGACTACGTATGGTTAGCAGGCGGGAGATACTCCTGGAAAGTAAACCAACTCACGATTTGAACTTGCGTCGTTCGTCCATTGTGCGGTAAAAGAACATCCTAAAAAAAGACAATGAATCAGATACCAGAGGCACTGAGCCTGAGGTAGTCCAAGTTGCGACACTGAGTCGGACTGCGGACTGGCATACCCTCGGGACTAACCCAAGGGAGGGTGAAGGTATTGGGAAGGTCATGGTATGAAGAAGAGTTTGTTGTGCGTGTGTTTGGCCCTGAAATCGAGCTCGGCAATTTCCGATCATTTTCGAGTCACGCGTGTTGTCGCGCGTCGCGTTCAGCCTTTCAACCTCACCATCAGTACTATCCCACCTGGTAAGCCTACGCCCTCGCATGCCATTCTTCAGCTTACATACAACTACCACACAGAGCCGCTTCATACAAACTCTACGATAGAGCATTCAGACACCCCGCAACATGTCAGGATTGACAGGAAAAAGGTGCGCTATTCACAATCTCTTTATTCCTTTTCAGACGAATCAGGTTCGTCTTTGGCAGCCGGGATTAGCTCCCTCTGCCTCTTTTTCTCTCTCTCTCGCGATTGGATCAGCTCCGATCGTGGTTAGTTCTTGCTCACTGAACACTGTCTATCATCACTTTGCTTTCACACAGGCCGTTGATGGCGCACAAGCCCATTCAATACAACGAAGGACGAGTCGCCAGCGAAGTACCTCAAGACAAGATTCTACTGACCTCGCCCAACAGCTTCTACACTACGTTCCCTCTGTTGGGGCTACGAACGATCCGTATGCGGAGAGACTTCCATTTCGGCGAGGAGGACCCGTTGTTCTTTCCCCAACCTTATATCCCTGGCATTGGATACCTGTCTGTCATCCCATTTCCCACATCTGACTTGACCTCTCCCCACTCTGCTGCATGGAGGATCGCTCAACCATTGGATTTCGTTCGAGTACCCTCAAATGATCCCTCCCGTGGACTCGGGACGTTGTCAGACGAAATCAGACTCTCCATACAAAAAGCCTTCGACAAGCTCGCAGAACGGATCGTTAACATTTCCATCGACGACAGGTCAAAAGCGGAATCCGAGAAATCGAACGTGAAGAACGACCAGCCGATAATGCGCTACTTATTCAGGATCAAATACCTTCTTTCTCGCCTCAAGTCACTCTCGTCTTATCGGGAGGCCGTCTTAACATTCTCAAGCTGTCAGAGAGCCTATCTAGAGCTCGTTGCTCGCGTCGACTGGCTCGAGACGTACAGACGTCGAATGTACAATCCTTCACCCGCGAATCGCCCAGTTGAAGAAGCTAAAGTGGTCGGCGCCCTTACCGGGGATGATGAAACCGCCTCTCGTCTGTTCCTCGCAGGTAAGTCTTGCCTCCCTTCTCGCTGACATGTACAGAATTGTAACCTTTTGGCTGTCACAGGCATCCCTGTTTGGTACTCTCAGCCATTGTACAAGAAGGATTCCACTCGCGTTGACACCTGGATCTCGCTTGATTCCACTTCCTCGTTGAAACGCCTTTCGGAAAGTGGAATCAACTTCTCCCTGGATGATGAGTCCCCTCCCAATCCCGTCATATTCGAAGGCTCGATGCACGACGCAACACGCTACGCCAAAATGGGCGAATACCTACACAGGACTTCATCTACCAACGTATACCTGGAGAGCACCTCAATCACACCTCCTGTCATGCCCACCCCTCCTCAACCTTCTTCATCTGGACCCTCACACACGTCGAGAGCACCCTACAGACACCACCCAACACGTATGTGCCTCCTCTCTTTGGGTTTTATTGCTGTAACTAATCGATATTCTTTAGGACTTTCTGGGGTACAGGTCCCCCTGCCTAGTGCTAACAACGACCGGGACAAATTCGTCAATGTAGCATCGCCTATAATGCCCCCCCCTCTACCGGCTTGGGCAAGAGCTTCCGCACAAGCTGGTGCTGGATTCGACCCAAACACGCGTCCTCCACCTGGGCTGAACAACGGCTACGCCCTTCCCGACCCAAACATCATTGCGGGAACAAAAAATGAGGCGACCCAGGCCGCTTTCATCACGACGTGGCTGAGGCTTCGAGCTGTCCTTCTTTACCGGCTCCGATCCCCGACCTTTGCGCCGCTTAAACCAAAGGAATGGCGTGTGGTACTGGGGATGGAGGTACACGGACAGAAGGCTCACACACAGGCAGCACAGTCTCGAAAGGAGATCGAGAAGATGCTGCAAGAGTGTCTCGACTCTGGCGACATGGGGGTACGTTTAGTTTCTTCTACTCGCTGATAACGCACCATGTATGATTGACTCTTCACAATGGTCTTCAGGGATCCGTGAACCTTGCCAATCTCTCTGAGGCGCCGGTGGTCTGGTGCGGCACACCTCTTACCCCTTTCTCCCTTCCTCCTGTCAACATCTTGAAAGAGATCCTGTGGGAGATGTTCGAGATAAACTTCCGGTATGAACTACTGAGTCTCGACAGTCGTTGCTACCGCGCTGGGTTGGCTAGCAACGATCGCGAGCAGGAAGTGTTGGGAACTATTCTCCACTTTGAAAACGGCTTGATTCCCAGCGGCGTTGCTAAGGGGCGCGAAGGATATGCATCTCGTGAGTTGGGTACAGCAGCTGGACGCCGACAAGCTCTCCGAGGTCTTCTGCAGGTCATGGATGGGTGGGCAGGAGGTCCAGGGCAGCTCCCTCGGCCACTTCAGAACTCAGCGGTTTCTGAACGCTTGGACATCACTTCGGCGACCAGAGTTGAGTGGAAAGAGGTTGAAGATATCGAATATGCGATTGTCCATCACTACGTATCGGTATTTCGTTCTATCTTTCAGCGCGCCCCCCTTCTCCCCCATTCACTGTAATCATGGTCTCAGGGACTCCTACGAGGCGTTTACATATCTCAAATACTTTTTTTTTGTGATCTATAGCTACTAAATATACATGAGTGTACTTACAGCTGGTACTCACGTCCCGATTTAACTTCCCAGCTTGCGATGCGTTTTTTGTGTCGGAAGCGCGCTTATGACGCCTTACAGGCGCTTGTGAGGCACGCCGTAATTTCCCCAATGATATCGGCATGCCTATTATGGAGCCTTACGGATGGTTTCGGGCCTTATAACCGGTCAGAAGGGCCGCCGGTCTGACAAGCCGGCAATTATTTTTCCGACACGGTCGGAAGTCTTCCCCAAGTCTTCCACGCCGACGCCGCGGTCTCAACAAAATGTAGCCGTAGTAATCTAACTTCAACAATCTATGATGTACGCGCTAGTCTACGAGGAGGAGGACAGTTTTCCTTGTCAGGTACGAGGTCCGCTTCCTCACGCTCCGAATGTTTTCGAGGTGAGCGCGGAATGGTAGTGGTGCCACCGGTAGATGCTCGATCGGGAGGCCAAAGTTCTGTTATTCGCCCTGCTGGTATACCGAGTAATGTCAGTTCTGCTTGCGAGATGCGCAGAGCTAACTTGAAGTCTACAGTGGATTGGATCTCCCATAATGGATGTTGGTCCAGGAAGTGTTGTTTGAAGTTGTACTTCCAATGAACTTCGTTGCAACCACCAT
This sequence comes from Marasmius sp. AFHP31, assembly GCA_024721195.1. Taxonomy (NCBI): domain Eukaryota; kingdom Fungi; phylum Basidiomycota; class Agaricomycetes; order Agaricales; family Marasmiaceae; genus Marasmius; species Marasmius sp. AFHP31. The sequence goes on from JANHQD010000400.1 coordinate 10,728, forward strand.
CAGGAAAAACGGGTCTGGCTTCGGGCCGACCTGGGAATTGGGACACGCGTCCCAATTCCCAGGCGAACCTGTGGCTACCAGGTACGCCAAGGTGCTGCCAGGTTTGCCAAGGTTCACCGGAGAATTTTTCGGTGAACCTGGGCGGACCTGCGCCAGCCTAAACAGCTTGGTCGCAGGTCGTCCGTCCTAAGTTACTTAGGACGACCTTTGTATCTGTAAGTAGGCCCAAAGCCAATGAAAGATGGCACAAAAAATGCGATAGAATTTTTGATTTTCCATATTTTACAAAACACAACGAGCGATCACATGCACACACACAGTACTCCCCTTCACAGCAACGAAATCCAACTTGTACCGTCGCAAAGGCAAAAGCGAGATGAGTGGGAGGACTGGGATCGCCGACACTCTCAGTACCCATTGCAAGAAACAAAGGTAAGGAAACGTACGTTGTGAGTCAGAGGATTCCGGGAATCATGCTGAGCCCTGTTGCGACAGCGTAATAATTCTGTATGTTGGTTAGCTGCCTCGTTGCCCAATAACCCCGTGAAAAATTACTGGGAATCCTTTCTCTGGCAGTTCGCTTGCATTCTCCAGACTGTTGATCATAGCTGGGTTTCCAAAGTATCGGAGCTCCCGGTTATAGAAATGTTTATTGGAGAACTGGAGAATAGCTCGATGCCCAAAGCCGCCGGAACACCCGCGGATAGGCAGGTAGCAACGATGACACGGAAACCCTTGACGAACTCGGCTGAGGGAGGCATCGTGAAGACCTTGTTGTCGTTAATGGTACTGAGTTTTTGGAGAGCTTTGGGGAGATCCTTATACGGATGCGTCAAGGAGTTTAGTCGGAGGACCACAGTAGCCCCCAGAACCAAAAGTTGGGTTGCGAGAAGATCCGCAGCCGAATTGCTTGGGGCGCAGGCCACAATACGCGATCGGGGATCGCGTGCAAGGATTTGTCGGATGGATTCGACGAGAGTGACAGTTTTGCCTGTGCCTGTGGGCCCAAAAACAATAAATGGAACACTTCAAGGGAGGTTGACGATGGCAGCCACGGTCTGAAGCTGTTCGGGATCTTCTCTGATCAGCTTATCAATCGGCGTGATTTCATCCATCTGGTGTTGAATCCCAGCTTATTCTGCGCCTAGAGATGCTTGAGGGCGGAAAATAGCAGGCGTTCCGGACTGTTGGTGTTTGTGACTGCAGCATGCATACGGCGAAAGAAGAGACGATTGAGGACGAAACAGACGTTGAATGAGGTGCCACGGTTGGTGCTGAAGTTGTCTCCGAAGTGCAAGCTGACATGCAATTCTTGGACTGAATCAACGCAACCTTCAAACCAGGTCTTATTTGTCGCGTTGACTTGTCATATGAGTGTGGGGAGTCATGAGTGTGTAGAGTAGATTAGCATCATTATATCCTTTTCCAAAGCGGCCATGGTTGTCGCTCGGAAGTTTTCATCCCCCAGAAGCAGCCTTCCGGAGGTTAGAACATTATAGAGGTTGGAGGACAAGTGACGAGTCGGAGACTCGGAGTAACTGGGAGTGAAAAGTCAGGTGACGTTGAAGTGGTTGTTGTGACTTGTGACTCGTCTCTGACTCATTCTTTTTCTCCAACTCCCACCATGTCTTCCTCACCTCTCACCTCTCACCTCATGTCTTGACGGTCTGCGTCAAGGCTAAGCTCTACTCGCCCTTGGCATTGACGCTTTGGTTAGGCCACGAATTCCTAGAAATACCTGGCTCACGAATCCCGCCAACACATCGTCTTGATCCACGGTCTGAAAGATATTGTTAGTAATGTTACAAGCAATCGACGGTGAGTGGCGAGTAGCATTTTTTGGAAAGATTGACAGTTATGAACATGCACCGTCCACAATAGCGTTGCCAATGGCTCCGCTCGAGCTGCGACTCTGGCGCTCTGGAGCGGAGCCGAGTGGAACCGCTCCGAAAACCCCGCTCTGCCGAACCGGTTGAATGGTTCCGCTCGGAGCTGACTCCGAGCTGGCAGAGCCGGCTCGAGCGGCGCCAAATTTTCTGAGAATTTTTCCCTTCGTAATGCTGATCCAGAACCTCAGACACTGTAGTTAAATGATATTTTATATCTTAAATATGATAGTTCATGTTTTGTGGGGTTTTTTCTGTATTCCTGGTACAAACCAGGTGTAATCAAGCCTCACAAAGCTCGTGGGAAAGTTGTGCGAGGTCCAAGCACAACTTTCCCACGTGCTAAGATCCTCTAAGAAGGTTTTTTTTTGTTCCCTCATGTAAGTTTACATTACTATAGATTTCCAAGTACAATACAGTGCTCCTAGCTAAAAATAAAAAACAAGAAAAAAAAAAGCCGCTCGAGCGACGACTCAGTCGCTCTGAGCGGCTCTGGAGCGGAGTCACATGACATCATCCGCTCTGGAGCGGGAACAAACCGCTCCGCTCCGGAGCTGAGCGGGAGCCGAGCCGAGCGAGCTGTTGGCAACGCTAGTCCACAATGCCTGCCGCTATTGCGCTTTAAACATATACGCAGTAAAAAGCATACATTTTAAAGCTAAGAGAGTACAAAACGCACCGGCGGGAGTCGAACTTAGGACTTAATAAGTACAAGTTTGACCGACGGTATAACCAGTTCACTAGGAGGGCTTGAGAGAAGAGACTTAGACGTGGTAAAACATGCCCGACGGCCTATCTTGAGTTAACATGCCTAGCAACGATAAAATTGACCGAAGGGTACACAACGTCTATCTAGTATAGGGAACGCTACTTAGAAGGATTCGTTGCTAAAGTTAATAGAAGCATCGTAAGGACTAAGTTCGAGACCTGACATATTAGGGCTACTAGCTGCCTCCAACGGCGGTGAAGTATAAGGTCTAGTCATACGCTCAATAGCGTCGGCGGGATTAAAGAAGAACATCCGGACTGGAACTGCTTCACGAGGAGTAAGCACGGGAATGGCGTTGAATACAGCATCCACCCAAGCTCTTGGAGCACCAGGAATAAGAGCAGTAGAAACGGAAAGGACTCCAATCTCTGCGATGGCCTGAGCATATGGTCCTATCTGAGCGT
>JANHQD010000401.1:0-18952 GCA_024721195.1 Marasmius sp. AFHP31
ACTCCCTCCCCAAGTACACCTGCCAAGTAGACGGTTCCTCTATCCAAACAGTCGGTTACTTCCCTTACATGTTCGCCATCACCAACAACGTCCTCTGCGAAGCCTCCCGTCTCTCCAAGGGTCCACACACCCTAACTATGAACATCACACTCGACAACCCCAACTCACAAATGTTCTGGTTGGATTCTATCGAATACGCGTATCTCGAAGGGGCGGATTTGAGTCAACAAGTCGTCAAGGTTGATGCGAGCGATCCAGTCAGTTGTACATATCATAACGACACAGGAGCGTGGAAGGTGGATCCTTCGGGGTTATACTACAATGGGACGAGGGAAACGGGTGCTACAATGAATTTCAGGTTTAATGGTGTGTTCTGCCTTGATCCGCTTGTGCCTTGTGTCTTGTATCTTATTCCTTATCTCTCATACTTGCAAACCCCCCTCAAGGCTCCTCCGTATCGTTATACGGGTTCAATGCAGGCTCGGAACGTGATTGGGGCAGGGCGAGTGGTCGTTATTATATCGATAACACGGGTGATACCACATTTGACATCCCAGGCTCGAAACCGCTCCTGTTCAATAACCAACAGAACCGGTCGAACTGGTATAATCAACACTTGTTCACGTCGAATAAAGTGGCTGGCAGAAAGGAGCATGAGATGGTTATCGCCTATACAGGTGTCAGCACTGAGTCGAGCCCCGCGCAATGGTTGTTGATTGATTACTTCTATGTTACCGGTGCTGGGGCAAGTAGAAGTCCAGAGGGGCCAGCTGATGGGGCTGGGGGAGGAAACGGCGAAGGAAGTGGTAATAGCAGTGGGGGAAGGGGAGGGAATAACAGAGGTGGTGATAGCAGTGGGGGGAGTAAAACGCCGGTTGGAACAATTGCAGGTGGTGTTGTAGGGGGGGTTGTTGCCCTACTAGGTATTGCAGGGTTCGTATGGCTTTTGATGAGGAGAAGAAGGCGAAGCAGAGATGGTCCGAGGGAGTTATACCCGAGGGAGGATTTCAATCCCTTTATGCATGGGGCTTCGGGAGGTCATGCGCAACAATATCACGACCATCCTCAAGCTGACGATGGTGCTACCAGTGTTTTGGGTGCTGGTTCTACCTCCCATGATCAAGCCCAGAATTTCTCGATAATGAAGCGTGCCCAGCGGGAAGCTGTCAACGCACAGACGCGGCAGCATCAAGATAGTGGGGCTCGGTATAACCAGGCAGGACCATCGCAGCTCGTGGATGTGCCACCTTCATACACGGCGAATTGATAATTACCGCAGTTTGATTGGTCTGTTGGAGTAGCAGAGTATTCAAACATGAACACTATCTATTGAATATTATCGGATTTTTTGAGCAGTCGCGTAGGAGCTGCGTGAGAGTCGACCATTGCATAGAGAAATACAGCGTCTCGAGTGATTATCACGACCATCGATTGTATCCAGGGCCCACGGATGTCTCCGACGAGTCGCAAGCGGCCTGCCTCCTAAAGAGCTCAACATAGGCTCAAGCTACAATAGCCAAATGATAGCTCGGAGACTGGGACTAACCTCAAATTGATCATGTTCACCCCAATCTACTTGAGCTTGGGCTACCCTGTCCTTCAGAGAATCAAGATTATGGCTTTTCGAGGCTTGTTTATGGTCCAACGTCATGGCTGTTCGGGTCAAAGCTGCATTCACCCCGTCAAGATGTCTAATCATGGATATCCCGGAAGGGTCGGTACCGTCATCCTCCACGATTTCTCGGCTGTCCGCAAACTCAACCTATTACCACGGTTCATCAGGAAATGACGCTGGCAGAAAGGTTACAATGGCTTGCGAGCTTGTACATTCGACCTTACAATCTTACAATCTGGAGCTCGGAGCTCGATACGATAGTGCGTACTACTGGGCGCCTGGTTCATTGAAAAGCTCTGGCCGAGCTGAGATTCCAGCACGTAATTGAGTTTAAGGGTCAACTCGAACTTTACTTATTCCTATTGTCACAACGAAAGAGAACATACAAGTACGTTCAAGTTATAGTTAGCTTGCTTGGGCTAGAGAATCGTAGTCCCCAGTAGTGACAGGCCAAGCAAATTGCGACACAGATAACAAAGAACCAGGCGATTGGATGCCATGTTACAATATCATTACTATCAACGGTCGAAGTTGCGTCTGTAACGCAAGAGGTGTGTATGCAGTAACGCAAGAGGTGTGTATGCAGTGCCGAGCATGGTGACAACAAGTTAGAGCATCCCAAGCATCCGTCACGGGTAGAACAGGTCCCAGGGTGGGGGCGTCCCACTGAGTACCCAGAGCTTCCGGAGTTGGAAATCCTGCGAAACATGTGTAATGGTGGTGAAGAACTAACTGGGATTTCCTAAAATCTTCATCCTCACGATCCTGGGAACCTTGTCGAAAGTAATAGCTTCTCGGAAGTAGCGGGAAGGCGAGATTATAGAACGAATATGAAGACTGATGTAACCATCATCTCTCTTGTGATGTGAGCTCCAGGTCTGGTACGTCCAGCCTCCATACTACCCAATTTCCCACGACAATGATGTTCATTCCCATGCACCCTACGAGTGGCGGGACTCTTCAGACTACAAGCATTCAAACGCTGATTGTCTACGAATGTTCCGCCAAAATTTCGAGGACAAGATAGTGACGATGAACGCGCTAACTCCTAAACTACCAAGATAAATCCACTCCGGTGGAATGGTTTTCTCAGAATCAAAACCAGTATGGTCGACATATTCTGAGATTCGTCAAAGTCACCCATTCTAGGCTGACATTGAAATTTTTCACCCCACGACCGAATGCTACTAACGGGCGAATCTACATCTCGTCTTCCGGTGCACATACACTGCAATCCACATACTATTCTAGGCACTCTACCAACACGATCACATCATACCATACATCAACCTCGGCAGTGTTAAATCCACCGGTACCGATGCTTTCCCCCTTCATATGAACAGCTCAGCAGGAAGCGGTGAGCGTGTAGTGTATACGAGGCAACGTCCGAATTCGACTATTCGGTCCATGTATAGTATGTATCTATATTTACAACGAAAGGAACGTCCGGGAAGCTAACGATGTCTACCTAGAAGTTTTTCACCCATCGTGGTACCTCAGTGTCGGAGTCTAGTCCCGTAGACAGTACAACCAGCACCTTTCGACACTTTCGACACCATACTTCTTCAATCTTTCTCGTATTCTTCTTGATCACCCATTGTGGATCAAGCCTCTTCCGACATTTTTGACACCACACTTTCTCGAGGTGATTGCGTAATGGCGCCAGAGGACCCAAAGACAAAATAGGCCCACCAAGACGATTCACACAATGAGAAAAATCCCAGTGGCGTCGCCCTCCTTGAGAGCAGACTTTAGACTCCGGCGCCCAAGCACTCTCGCTGGATAGGATGGATTTAGCGCGTGTACGACTCGGAGCATATAGAGTAACAAGCGGGGACGTCCGCTTCTTGTCGATATCCTGCCGCGATACGATGCTCAAGCTTCGTACTGAAGGAATTAGGAAGATTCTGTGGTAAAGTGGCGGTAAGCCACCAAACAGACTGTAGAAAATCGTCAAAGACGTACGAGATAAAGGAGAGACAGTTTGTCATTGTTGCGTTCAACGCTACTGACAAGTGGGGCGGGATTGAAAGAAAAGCTCCTGGCTGCTTCACGAAAAAGTCGGGAAAGAGCTGATTTTTATGGAGTACGAAAGATTCGGGATCACGATTAGATCAGTTTACCTCGGAATTTCAGTATGTGGTAGCAGTGCGCGTTTGTCATGGAGATTAGGGTTGTCCTGATACATCTAGATGAATCGAGATGGGCAGGTAAGCAGCTCCTCACTCAAAAAAACCCGCAGCATTCGGCATGATTCCACTCGATGCGATATTCGCGTTCAAAAACTTCGTGTCTAGACCGGTTTTGGCGTGTCTCGTCGAGACTTACTCTGAGTAGCCCATGAAATAGATATAATAGTTGGAACAAATAGCTGTCAAACTTCAGCTTCAATCTCGATGGTGAATGTTCAGATTCGTCACTCAGATAGAGTGGGAATCTGGGTCTGAGCAGAACTTGGTATCGGGTGATTTTTGATGGTTCGAGGAGCTTCCCTTCGACCCGCCCATCTTGATTCGTCTATTTGCTCACCCAAGCTTTGAATTATGTCCCTTGGAAGGCGCAAGGGGGTGGGCAGAGAACAATGATGTTGATTTTTTAGAACCGCCTCGGGTCGACCGACCGACCCCCGTAGAAAAAACATACAGCATATGGGATCAACCACGCAGCATTATCAACCTTTAGGGAGAAGCCCCAGACTGCTCTCTGGAGGATTTGGGCGTTAGATGTACAAGGAGCAGTATTTGTGAGGAGATCACTCAGGTCAACCAAAAGTTGCGGAACGCTTGGGATCGTGAGAAAACGTCCCGGCAACTCCCGGAAACTTGTTCTTCCAGTCCGCGTTGGCAAAAACTTAGAACTAGCCCTGACCTCCAACTTATTTTATGCTAGTCTCACATTTCCGATCTCAAAATAAAGGCCTCTAGGAGCTTCCCTGTGCTTGAAAGTGCCTAGTACGACTAGAAAACTCGCATATCGATCACATACATTTTTTTAAGGACCAACCCCCGACCGACCGATCTACCTCATACACGGACTGACGGCCCACTCACCCCTTGGGAAGACAATGAAAGGTCCCTCTTTGGACATCGCGGACCCTCCCTTTTGGTGGCCGCCTTTGCTCGTTTCTTGACTCTGTGAAGGTACTAAGCGAGTTCTAGGCACATGACACCAAACGTGACGGTCAATCCAATGAGAGTTTGTGGTGGCTTCGCTCACCGTGTTCCCATTTCAGCAGCATTATGAGCAAGATTGCATCTTCTGCCGCTGCTTCTCCGGTTTTGGCCTTTGTTGTGGGCTCCATATCTGTTTCGGGTTCATTCAACTCTCCAGTGGGGGATCGATCTCCTTTGCTATGCCAGGGTTGACTTCAATTAGTGGATCTGGAAAGATTTACCTAACGTGATCAACGAGAGTGCATAGTAGCGAACATCGAAGAGCCTTGCCAAAAGGAATCTCAGTTCCTCGATCGGATGTCAAACCTTGTACTGGGGTGAAAGGAGAACGGTGTTAGATCATCAATTGAGACGAGGATACGACCCTACTATCCAACCAGGGCCTTGTTAGAGAATCGGTGCGTTTGTCATGGAGATATGTTGTCTTGAAAAAGCAACAGGTTGGATCAGAGCCAGTGACACGGCTGTGGCTTGAGGGCAGTCCCTACTTTTCATAACAAAGATCCATGATGAGAACTAGAATCAGATCGTCGCAGAGGAGGTCGTGAATGTTTCCTATGCGTGGATTGACTATTGTACCACATTCATCAAGTCCTTGGAACGAAGAAAACACCCGCTGATTATGCAGTTACGTTGAGCACTGCTAGGACGAACCGCATCGCTGTGAAAGGGAACAGGAGGGAAATTTGATCCTAAAAGGCATGCGGCTTCGGGCGGTTTGGAGTGTCCGTTGAGCCAAATTTGACATACGAGCGAATGTTCTTCCGCAGCACCAGTACCACTGTTCGCCTGACCAACCTTCAAGGTCAACTAAAAACGTTCAAATCGACTCGAGATGTCCTAGATGACTTGAGCTATTGAAACTCACGTCCTTCCACCCTTCTTCCACGTCACTGGACATTCGAGTCCCTTCAGCACCGGACAAGCAACATAATGAGCAACGGAAGACTGATATGGGCCTCGGGGCATCGCGAGGACTGGAGACCTTTCGAACGCCGATGCTTGTGCGGAGCCCCGTAGCTTTCTAAGACTTGCAATGGGGTTTTAGTGAAGAGGTAAAATGGGGATATCATTCGTATTTCGTCTCACTGGGTGTATCGGCGAGATGTGCGTTTTAGAATGTTGATTCACGTCTTACCGCATCCCGAGTACTGCATGAACAAAAAAGCCCCCATTCAAACCGAAGTCATCACATACACAAGTCCGTCCACCCCTAATACTTTGCTCTGAATAAGTATGTGCCATCAAGGGTGCGCCGCGCTATTTGTGTCCTCACCGTAATTTTGTGTTTCCCTCATTGCCCTCCAGCCACGAACGGATCGTCGACCTATGGATACGCTTGAGTCAGAGAAGAATCACCATCGATGTCCTGAAATCTACCGAAACCACGGGGTAGGCACCACGTTACACTTGATCGTTCCAAGCTTCTTATTGCACCTCATAGCACAGAAGAGCAGGGGTATTTCGGTACCGACACTAACCAACCGTCTAACCGTGTAGCCGGATTCTATCTGTCCAGCAAGATGATCGACCACTGGAGTAAATCGCGATGTGTATTACAAAGACCGTAGCCTCCTTGATCATCCATTATATGAAGCTTCAAGATCAATATGATGACTCAGGCTCCAGGTTTGTCACTGGCAAAATATTGAATCCCGACGGACATATTTTCCTCGCAGTATTACTCACCGTCTCGAGCCGACCTTGTAGGGCTGCTCATCTTTATCCTCTTTTGTTTAGGTTCGGTTGATCAGCCAGTCAAACCAGCCCGCCTTGCGTCTTTATAACCAGTCATTCATGACATGATTCGCCCTCACGACACAGTCAACCTTTCCAGCTCTAGCCACAAACACACCACCAGAAACCATGACTATCCTTCTCACCGGCGGCACAGGCACCACCTCTTCCCGGATCTCAAGCCTCCTAAAGGACGCCAAGATCCCTTTCGTCCTCACTTCCCGTCGCCCACAGCCCAACTTCGTCTTGTTCGACTGGACCGATTCATCAACATACAAGAATCCTTTCCAGGGACACAATATAACGGCCATTTACCTCATCGCACCCGAGATCCAAGATCCTTTCGTACCGATGAACGAGTTTGTAGAGCTCGCGGTCAAGGAATACGGTGTCCAGCGGTTTGTCCTTATGGGTGGGGCCGATGCCAGGCCCGGGGAGGGCCGTCATGCTGGGCAGGTCTGGCAGAAGTTGTTGGACTTGAAAGTCGAGTATTGCGTTCTTCGACCCACCTGGTTCATGGGTATGTTCCTTCTTTACTCGCCTCGCGATCCCTTCCTCACTAATTGACTTTTTAAATGGAATAGATAACCTCACCGAGCCCTTCTCCACGCAATTCTTGGCTACGATAAAGGCTGAGAGAAGGATCTACACTGCGACTGGGGACGCTAAGATTGCGTTCATTAGTGCAACTGATATTGCACGTGTGGCGTTCCGTGGCTTGGTGGACGAGAAACCGCACAACACGGCCTATCGTATCGAAGGTCCCGAGGCATTGACATACGACGAGGTGAGCACTGAGTTATATAGGTTCATCACCCTTGTCGCACATACTTGATAAACTCCAGATAGCGGACAAGTTAACAGACTGTCTCGGCGTCAAGATCGAACATGTCAAGCTCAGCGAGGAGGATAGGGTTAAAAATATGGTAGAACTAGGCTCGGCAGAACCATCCGCGAGATTCATTGCCACGCTCGAGGCGCGCGTTGCACGCATGGGAGAGTTGCCTTCCAGCAAGGACGCTGAGAAAGTGCTCGGACGACCGCCTCAGACGTTCGACAACTTCGCCCGGGAGCACAAAGCTGTATGGAGTCAATCTCAATAGATGCGCGACGAGGTTGGAGCGAGAGAGGTAGAGGAAGAGATTGGGCCCTCTAGAGAGCAGATTCTGAAGTAACCAGCCAAAGGTATGGTCCGAGAGTCGACGAAGACGTTTGGAACAAGAGATTCCAAGGGGAACCTCGGAATGTTCAAATTTGACACTTGTAGTAGGACGAAATTTGGCTGATAATCTTTGTTAAAGAAAAGAAAAAGATTCAGTCCAGCTACCGCTGTGAGGCTCCATATCCGAAACGGCGAAATCTCTCCGTAGTCCTAGCTGAGTATGTGATATTGGATATTGACCCTTCAAAAGGCTAGGTTCGGGTTCGTAGCACCAGCATCGCAGTATAAATGAATCTCGACGCTCGTGATAAGGAGAACTTTTCCTTGAGAGACCCGAGATGGTCTTTTGAGGTATAGTAGAGCGTGGGCTCAAAACCGCATCACAATTCATTCGGCCAAGCCATCTGATATGGATCTCGCCGTCCGTGATTTCCGGCCATCCGGAACGGCTAAAACTTCTTCACCAAGACAAGACCGCCTTGACCGTGACCACCACTACCACCACCACCACCCACCCCATATGACCATTTAACCGGTGCTGTACAAGACCTGATCGCATCAATGCGCGGGTCTTGTACAACGGGTTAGTCGTGATTTCCCTTCGGTTCGTTAAAGCTGGGTAAACCTACGGACTTGGGGGCTCCCTCCTCTAGCTTTCACCGGGGGGGTATCTCCGAGGGGTCGGGGCGGGTTCCCGGCGGTAACCGTCGGGTTTCCCCTGACTGGCGGGTATCCTATGACGTATCCCGACCCCCGCCTTACAGACATTGTCATGCCCGTCCGCCCTCTGTGACCCCGACTTTCCCGCCCTCTCAAGGTCGTATAATCCATTATAATAGCCTTACGGCCTCTTCAATTGCTCGTAGTGTTTGTATATAGAGTATATTACAGATTAGATTAGTAGAAAAGGAAATATATACAAGTTGAACAATACAGCTACGTGTAGACTATGGTAGAACGACATTAGGAACTCGCAGCAGCGTCGGGGTCGGCCTCAATCTCCATACGGGTCTCGTCATCCAGTTCTTCACCGTTTATCCCGACTTCTCCAGTTCCCTCATCCCCAGTCCCGTGGCGAGGCGATTGGCTGTCATCGAGGTCTCCTCCCTGTTCATTGTCGTTGCTGTCATCGTTGCTGTCATCGATGATAGCTGCGCTCTTGTACGTCTTGCTGTTGGATGGCTTTCTCTTGCTGGTCTTGGTGGATGAACCGCCATCTTTCCGGAGCTTCTTCGACTTTGAGCCCGTGCTCTGCTTCTCTGGTTCCCGACTGCGCTTGTTCGATTTCGTTTTGCCAGTGTTGTGAGTCCCTCCCTTGTCCGACCGCTCTCCACGCTTGGGTCTCTCTGCTTCCCCCTTCTCCAGTCGTCTCTCAAAGTCCTCCAACCACCTCTGATACTCCTGAGGACGCATCTTCACCCATTTGATCGAATCGCTTTTGAGTCGATTGTAGAGGTCTCTGGTGAGCGTGTTGTTGAGATTGTGAGGTGTGTTGAACGGAATGTGATCAGGCCAGCCTACTAGCTTGACCTTGAATGGCTCGACAATTAGGGCCTCATAGTGCTTATACTTCATCGTGAGGGTGAAGTCTCCGGCTGCCTCGCCTGGTAATGAATCAATACAATGCCAAAGGACAGAATAGAACATCACTCACGGAGAGATCGTTCCAGTTTTGAACGAACCCATATCCTCATCTTCTCGACAGTCATAGCTTTGGTCCCATGCAGCGCCTGTTCACAGGCGAATGCCTCCACGGAGGAAACAAACTCGTAGGCGGACATGCTGTATTTCTCCATGAGAAAGTCGTCCAGTGGGGCTGTCCCATACACCCCAGGTACGATGGCCGTGTTGTAGTTACCTCGACATGCAAACCCCCAGAACAACCCCCCAGTCTTCTGGGACAGGTTCTCGCACTAAGATGTTTGGTATCAGCCTATCGTTCATTTCTATAGATTCAGAGAGACGTACCACTCGGTTGAGGCGGTTAACACCGATATTCCCCTCTTTCTTCACTGACTTTGTCGACCCTCGGTTTCCGACGAACTTCTCGGCCTTGCTCACCTCCAGAGCTTCGAACCAGCGCCTAACTTGCGCCAGGTGGGCACGTTTCTCAGCTCTTTTGCTGCCCTGTATACCCTCGACCCCATTGGCTTCATCCCCCTCCTCAATGTCGTCTTCATCGTCTAAATCGCTGTCATCGTCGTCGTCGTCGCTGGCATCTTCACCCCTATTGTTGTCGCCTTCTACACCCTTCTGAGCTGCTTTCTTGCGGGCCTTCTCCTCCTTTCGATTCTTCCACGTTTCCAAAGCCGCCATCATTTCAGCATCTTCCTTGACTGCGATATGAACCTCCTCTAACTTTGCTCTGTGGTTCGGCGCTCTGCCTGAGGAGAATTTAGAAATCCGTCGGTCAAGCGATCATTGCAGAATAGATAGAGGGCTCACCTGCATTCAGCTGATCTGCCTTCCAATGTATAGCTGCGTTGTACGCACTCGGTCTCTTCTCTGACCGAAACCTCTCGTGAACACCAATGAGATTCCGCAACCGTGTTTCGGATATCCCAAGTTCACTGGCCACATTCCGACGTTCTTCATCTTGTCGGTCGAGCATGCTGGTAACACTCCGAACCACCTCAGTATCAGAGACTTTGGCTTTCAGAGCCTTCTCGGCCTTTCCCATACGAGGACGTGGGACCGGCTCAGAGGCTGAAGGAGCATCCGTCGACCACTGGGTATGCTGCTGAACAGCGGCGCCCATTGAAGATGGTGGGGGCGTTCTCGATGAATTTCGTACGCCTCCTCGGCTTGACTGAGTCGCTGGTGGCTGGGAGCCATTGTTCGGCCCCTTTCTCCGAGAACTGGGCTTGGGAGTGGGACGCTGAGGGTGCGGAGTCTGAGTAGAGGTCGGAAGGATAGCACTGGAACGTAATAGCTCCTGCGATGACGACGGGATGTTGGCTGGGTTGATCGCAGAGGGACCAAGGCTTGCGGACGGAGGGTCGAAGGGAAGAGACGGTTGTGGTTGTTTAGGAGAGGGTGTTGGAATAGGGGGTGGTTGGAAGGACTGAAGACCGAGCGCATCCACATTGTCAATCACCGTCGGTGGCTGCCACTGTACTCGTGCCGGTGCTACTGAGTGATGCTCAAACGACGAGTCAACAGCCGGGTGTAGCTGAGGTGGTGGCTGTGGAGGTAGGGTTGCTCGGCCTTGAGCAACAGGCATTGGTGATCGAGGGTTACTATGTGCGGTGAATCCGAGGTGTTGTTGGTGTGGTGCCTGTCCATGCGTTCTTGGTATATGGTTATAATGTCCGCGATTGTAAATCTATGTGAACAAATGAGGGACTTAGATTGAAAAATTAGAGGAAAGAACGTACCTGATGTGGGTGAGAGGTTGAGCCTGGTCGAGCTAAACCAGGGGGCGCCATGTTTTGAATCTGAGAGAACGTTGACTACAGCATATCCATCAGTTAAGGACGCATATGCCGTACATGGGGGAGTGGGGACTAGCCTGTTCATTTGGGAAGAAACGAGGGTCCTGATATTCGTTATGGTAGCGGGGGGGTGGTTGAGTGCCAAAGGGATTTTGTTGGTGAGCCATATAGCTCGATGGGTTTGGCTGAGCTGAACGAGCTCTTTGAATTTCGTGAGGTTGAGGGTGGTGCGATGATGGCCAAGGTCTCTGGGTTGAGAAATTTCCCTCTAATGAATTGTTTTTCAGTGAAACAGGAGGGGAAAAAATAAGACATCGAACGCACCTGTACTACTTGGTCCCACCGCAGCCTGACGACCCAAAAAATTGGCATTGGGAGCAGCTGCAGCAGAAGTAGGGCGGAAATTTGTACGAGGCGCAAATCCCGAAGTTGACGAAATAGAAGTCGAGAATGTATTGACGTTGCCGTGTGTTCTATTGATTGACGGCATTGAAGGTTAATTGTTAAACGTTGAAGTGAATGGCACCTACGTAAAGCGGCCGGGGGTGGCGTTGAGATGTGGGTCCAGATGTCGAAAGGGGTCCATGGTCGCTGGTTTAGTATCGTGAGGGCTTGAACAATGGGTCAACTAGAATCGTCCGGAGGGTAAACAAAAAATCATGAATGCACGTGAGCAGGGTCACCAGTGTTACTTACCTGTTACTGTGACAGCATCTGCACTGTGATTTTGACTCCGCTTTTTCGAGACAAGTCCTTGGATATGGCGAGTAAGCGTTGTCCTTGATTGTTCAATCAGTATACAGCTCTGACTTGGACATCTTTAGGCTCACCTGTCTCAGCTCCTGATGGTCAACGCCGACAGGCAATCGTTCGATTCGTTGGTCACCATGAACAAGTGTTGGAGACGAATCGAGGTAGGCTCTAGTCGACACGAATCTAAGGATTATGCTGAAAAATTAAATTTAGAGCTCATGAAAGTGGAGTCAGTCCGTCAAACTGCAGAAGAGAACCTACGTTCAGCGGAGAATCAAGTGCAGATGACGGTTCGAGAGCTGGATGCTCGATTTGACGCCATGGCCCGGGCATACGGTATGTGAATGAATGAATGTTGCGACTGTACCAGAAACCTAAATTCCAACCTAGCTGACTTGAAACTCGTGTTCACGAGCGAGGGTCCTCAACCAACCCGGTCAATGTCCTTGATCCCACCCCCAACACCGTCCCTTTCTCGTTTCCGTGGCACCCAGCCTGCTGAACCGTCCCCATCCCGCATTATACCACCCCCAACAGGCCAAACTGCTTCCACACCTCAGTCGTCACCACCTCAATCGTCACCACCATTAACGACCCAGGGGACCTTCCCAGCATATGTCGTGTACTGTGGAAAGGATGGGGTCACAGGGATTTTTTACTCCTGGTAGGTGTTTCGACCAGTCTTCAATACCTAATTACTCATGTCAGAATAACAGGTACAATAAGCGCGGTCTCGAGGGCGCCAAGCAGTACATTACCTTGGAACACCACCTCGTGAAAGGTTTCGGTGACATAGAACTCGCGCAGGAGTTCTACAGCGAATTTGCAGACTCCCCTGCTGCGACCGCGCTGTCAACTCCCATCCGCCAAAAGGAAACATTCGTCCTTCTGGAAGGTGTCCTTCCCGGAGTTTATCACAATCGAAAGACGTTACTTTGGAAAGGACTGCAGTTCCGCGGAGGGGTGGTGGAGCTCTTCACGGGTTCAAAGTCTGGTTCACGGGCTCGAGCACGTTTCTCTCAGGCTGAGGAGAATGACGAGGTCAGAGTTACTCACCAGCCTCAGCAAGTTGACTAGCGGTATATCCCTCGCTATTTATCGCACGCATGTTATGTATTCAAATATAGGGTTGCTGAATGTTCTGTAACTGAGACTTTGTCTTTAAGTGATTGGTTTGATAGGAATGGCGATTGAAATTATACCATCTACATCTATGCTAGAATCTTCACGCCCGAAAGAAAAGGAACAAGAGAGGGGTTCTGGTATGCACACTTCCTTTCCCTGTACTTCTCATGAAGCTGGACCTCATCTATCAGACCATCGACCAATTGACCATATTCCAGCTCCTCGACACAGGTAACATGCTCACGTACGAGCTCTTCGAATGCTTGAAAGCGTTGATAGAGCAGATTCGCGCCAAATATATTCAGAATCTTGTTCATGTGGAGGCTGAGATCCGTCTTGAGCTTTTGAATTTGGGTCTCAAGCCGGCTAAAGGGCTTGTTGCCAGAAGAACCGCCATCGAGCCATGAAATGGTTTGCTGGTAAAGAGAGTCGTAGAAGTCGAGAGGGGTTTCAGTGAAGAGAGAGGAGAGTTCCGTCCGGTAGCCTTCAAGAATCGAGTCGAAATATCTATAATCGACCATTCAGACGTTGAATAAGAATGTCTGAAAGAGGACGCGCCGTTCAGCCTTTTTCTCCTCACTTGTATCCAACTCCTCACGCGAGGTCTTATGCATTGAGCCTAGAAGCTTCTTGACTAGAGCTCGACTGAAAATAAAAGTTAGAGAAAAACATGACGAAGTGAGATTCGAATTGTACGAACTCCTGTTTTGCCTTGAGTTCCATTCGCTTAGTACGCTTTTGAGATAGAATTCGCTCTCGGTGTCTGATTTACATGAGAACTGGACTGAGGGAATGAATAATTGACTGAACTTACTTGTAATAATTCCTTCGAGTCTTCTCTACCAGGGCTTGTCGTTGTTGTGCCTTTGTTTTATACTTGCGAGGGCGAACCATCGTGGGTGTTGCAGGCAAAGCCGCGCGAGTTACATGAAACTGACCTGTCCGGCTTATACCTACTTTTGTTTCCACACCTTTTCAATTCACTCAAAAATTGAACATGAGGTATGTACGGTGTCCCCCATCCCTCTTCCAGTTTTTCTAACCAAGAATCGAAGTTACGCATTGTCCATTCACGATACAAGATACAATCCTTGGGCGCCTAACTGACCCCGGCCATGTATTCCTCACCATCAAGACGCCGCAATTCATATTAGAGTCCTCAAGTTACAGCTCACAAAAGATAATCGGAAGTCGGGTTCAATATTGAAAGGCAGTTATCTAAATACAGGGTGTAATCTACTTAGATAGGAAGTCCAAACCCACTTTCCAAAGATTAGCACGGTGCTTATCCCAGCGCTGTCTCATCTTTGTGGTCGCTCGAGCCCTGAACTCCTTGTCGGACATATAACCGTTCGTGACCCAACGGAACAGACCAGAGGCAGAGTAGAAGGTGATGGAAGAACGACGTTCATCACCCGCGATGGAGACGTTTGAGTGCTCTATAAGGGCGGAGGGAAGAAGTATCATAGCTCCTGGGGGAAACTCGATGACGAGACCAAGGTCCCACAGGACTAAATGACCACCTTTCTTGTAGTCGAAGTCTCCGAGCGCAAGGACTGCGCATTGCCCAAACAGTAAGTTCAGAAAGTCGGTATGTCGGAGTGTTACCGCCCTACCCAAGTTCAGGTTGCATGCCGAGAAGCAGCAGCCTGGGAGGGGGTCAACTAGCTGCGGGTTGTCCACGCGTAGCTTTTCCTTCACGTTCGAGTACAGCGTCTCGAGCTTCGGGTAATACACCTTCATTCCATCTTGAAAGTTCGTGTCAGAAGGGAGGTATACAAACAGAGGGGAGAATGAACGTACGGTTGGCATATCGAAGCACCCTTTGGTAGAAGGGATGAGCGTAGACCCTCTGCCAGATCTCCCGTTCAACCTCGGTTTGAGCGAAGTTGCCAGGAGCCGTCTGACCACCACCGAAGGAGACTCCGGTGGGGATGCTCGAGTAGTCACCTCGACGACCTTTGGCATTGAGCTTTCGGAGCTTAATCTGTTCTTCGGCCCAGTCGAGGAGGAGGAGAAAGTTGTGGAGATCGTCGAACCAGCTGGCATTGTCGGGGATTTCGAGCAACGTAGTCGCACGTCGGCCATCAGAGCCTTGAATCACGACGGTTTCGCTGCGGTTGTTCATGAGTAAGGCAAAGAAATGAAAGGATGAATTAATAACTCACCTTCCGTCCCAGTTGATGAGTTGCATACCCGGGAGGTTCAACACTTCGTCCAGCGTGTACGATCTGCCGTTGTGCTCCACCTTTTTCCCTGTCCAGCTCCCTCCCTTCCGCTGCTCTAAACATCCTAAGATATTCTTCGGAATCGTGAGGTTGGTCCTCTTCTGCTGCAACGTTCGAGCAGCCTTCTTGATGGCGCAGGCCTTCAAAGTCGTACCTGCTTCGACCTGAGCAGCAAGCCGAGCAGAATACCGACCCGACCGCCAAACTGAACGACGTTTGGCGTTCTTGACTTGCTTGGGGGTTTTTGTTGGGTCCGGAACGTAGACGACGGGTGGAGGCGGCTTTGCTGAGGGAATAAAGGTAGGGAATACCGACGATTTGGCTAGTTGCTCGAGAGGGGTTAACAGGGGCATTTTGATTTGGCATGGTTTCGAGGGTGCTAGTTGGTGCAAGACGGGCTGATCGTCGAGGAGCTGCTCTTGCTCGACTTGTTGCTGTTGACGATGACGAAGTAACGCGGCAGTGTCGAAGTTGTCGAGAATGATCTCGGCAACGTCGGACTTTGTGCCACCAAATTCCTTTTGATTGCGAAGGGTACGAACTGAAAAGGTGCAAAGGACGTTAGTAACGAAAAAGTCACAGAGAAGAGACAGGCACTAGTTTGAAAGAAAAGAAGAAAAAACAAACGACGGTTGCCCCAAAGTCGGGGCTGACCGTCGATGAAGATACAAGGCAGCCCCAAGGTCGGGGCTGCCTTTAAAAACGAGAGTCGGAGAGACGAATCAAACAAAGCCCCAAGGTCGGGGCTTTGTCTGCTCGTTGCTGCACGCTCGACGACGAAAAAAGATAACAAAACGACGAGAAAGAGAAAAAAAGGGCAGCGACTTTCCCCAAGGTCGGGGATACGGCTCGAGAAATGAATAATAGGGATAGGCTTTAACGGACTCACCGGCAAATGCCTCCGACATTGAATGAAAGAATTGAATGGGAGAAATGAATGTGAGGGAAAAAAGCGACATGAGTGAGTAACGGATGTGACTCACACCGACCACATGGCATGTGACCACATTTGGTCACATGCTTGTCGCGCGGACGCGTTCACTCTCACTCACACTCAACAACCCTCGGAATGCGGCCAACCTTCACTACACGTCGATTTCTCGCCCCCTCGAAACGTTCCTCCGGAGATTCAGACTATGCTCGAAAGGAAGTTCGTCAACTTACCCTGCCTCAATTATCGAAGCTCAAAGAAGATGCCCGACAGAGAATGAGGAGAAACCAATTGCGGAATCGAAGAACCGCCGCCGAGTCGGACTTGGATACTTTCAACGAGCTAAACACGACCCGTAACCCCCATGTCGACGTCTATTCCCCCGAACCGAATCGATATCAAGAGAACGAGGACTTTGATTTACCTGGTTTCGATGTTGACGAGGAATGGGTTGATGAAGAGGTCAGTGAAGAGGTCAATGAAGAGGTCAATGAAGAGGAGGAGGAATTTAGCATCTTTCTCGATGCTCAGGCTGCATACCGAAAAACGTACGTGAAACTCTACGCTCATGAACATCGTATTTATTTCTCCTATCTAGCACAAACAAAAGGAGGCGGCGGAATAAGGTCGTGATTGATCAGCGAAGGTGGAAGGAGCAGCTATCGGCAATGACAGACGGCTGGATGGACTATTGCTATCGCCGCCAGTTTTCACGACGTTTCGAAGGAGAGATGGAAAGGTTTGAGCTGACGACCGTGAACGATGTATATCGTGAGTTTTACTATCGTCGATTCGCCGCTCTACTCTAACATACATTTAGATTGTAGTACGACTGCTATAGGGAAATACACTTGTGACATGTACAAGTCGGCTAGCTTGATACGTCAGGGGTATTTCCCTTGCAACCCTCTCGTTCATTCATCCGTTGTCACCACACAAACTCTCGAGCTCTTCCATTCGTTATTCCTTCGCTGTCCCCGACTTTCAATCCAACCGTTCATCCGAGCTCTATGCGACCTTCAAGGCTATCGATTCAAAAACTACCTCTGTATACAGTTCTCACAGGCTTACGACGTCTTCATTTCTGTCAAGGAAGAGGCACGCAGGCAGGTTCGACAAGCCCTCAACAGAGACAACCCTGATTGGCGGTCGCTCAATGCCTGCCCGTGCTGCCAGTACCCGGTAAAAGACGAGCCAAAACTCGAGTTTGGCTTTCTTGCTGCTATGGATGGTAACGACTCGTTAAAGCGGGTTGAACGACGAGAGGTGTCAGAGGATGGAAAGCCCGGGAAGGTGAAGGAAAGGCCAGATGAAAGGGAAGGTGGTGGGGGTTACTTTCTCTCGGTTGAGGAAGTGGACTCGTGGGAGCGTTCAAATTGGAAGAACCTTCCAGGGTATGAGGAGACTCCACCTGAAGGAACCAAGCGAACGCCCTGCGAAGAGAAGTGGGACAACATGAAGGCAGGGCACATCTCGAAGGAGAAGGAGCTCTTCAAGGAGACCGGGATTTTCGCAGCTGCATGTCGACATAGCTTTGTGCTTTGGGTTGCCGACATGATCAAGAGTGGTGAAGGGTTCGTTGCCTATACCTTTCTCAGGGATACTTTTACTCACCACAACTACAGACGAAAATACGCCCTAGCTATAATGAATCGATTCCTCCACGCATCGAAGAGAGAACGAGAGGAAAAGGGGCTTTCTCCCCTCAATAGTGATCAAGGCTGGGCCTACGACATCGGCTGCCAGTTCCGGGAAACGCTTCGACGAAGCCCTCTCAAGTCGCTATCCGTGGAGCAGAGAGTCCGTATCCTCATCGGTATACTTCATGGCTATGGGCACAACCGCCTGTGCCAGCTGGAATTCCTTCTTTTGTACATCGTAGGTGTTGGTCTCGAGGATCTTGAAACCCTTGAGCGGCTGTTCTCGTTGACCAACTCTCTTGCGCCAGCCACTCGCCACGCCAGCACCTTCCATCGCCGACAGATGATCTCCCAGTTTCTCTACCACCATGACAACTTCGAAGCTTACGCGAACCTCAGCAAGTTCATACACGACAACTATAGACAGGCATTGGAAGTTCAGCGGTTAAACGTCAGCGTTTTGGACGAGCTGAAGGAACTAGGCGTACGTTCAGGAGATGACGTGTACGGTTGGATCAGGGAAGAACGACAGTACCTCGAATCGAGACACCAAACCCCCGAGGAGGATACGAACACTATCGAGCTCTACAAGAAGCTAGTCCTGCTGAAGGATTGCCGGGCTAGGATCTCTGCGGGACGGTCGGTGTTCATCAACCACACGGAAAGCAACACTCAGAGTACCCACGACCTTGAACGTTCAGTCAGGCAGGCGCAGGAGACAGAGTTGACGTTACTGGGAGAGGTTCACTTCTACGAGAACCGGCTGAAGGTAGACCAGAGATGGGAGGAGGGATCAGAGGACTGGAATCGTGCCAAAACTATGGCAGATATGAAGGATTACCGGGAAGCGGTTGACAAGCTAGAAGGGCTGGTGGTTGCGAGGATATTCGAGCTGAGCAAGATGCATATGGCGGGCACAGGTGAGTTGGGGGTTTTTTGGTTTAGGGATCACGACCTCACCCATAGTCAGGTTATAAGATGCGGCAACACCTGGGAAAGGCGCTCAAGACTCGCTCAGCAGCTATCAAGACCGCCGTTCAGAAGGTTAACCAAGCCGGCTCACGACTCACTCCGCCACGAGACCCTTTGGACTACGACGACATTGTCGACAAGACCTACCTTGCAGACCTCGACTTTCTTAGGGAAACCAGAAA